>PVLD010024039.1:0-26241 GCA_004027595.1 Dinomys branickii | reverse complement strand
TACACCAGTGATATAATACGTTGCCTGCACATGTATCGCTGATTTATTTCACTTATGAGTATGGACTCCAGTTTTGTCCACTTTCCTACAAAGTTCCCAAAATTGTCTTTCTTTATAGCTGAATAATATTCCATTGTATAAAAATGCCACAATTTTTTAATCCAGTCTTCTGTGGATGGGCACTTGGGTTGCTTCCACAAAATTTGCATATTTATTTGCAATCAATACATCTTTTTGTTAGATTTTTCCCTTCTGTGTCTCTTCTGACTGATTTTGGCTTGAAATCTGCTTTGACAATATGAGCGTATCTGCTTCTGCTTGCTTGCAGAACTCATTTGCAGTGAGTATCCTCTCCCACCCTTTCACTTGCAGATCATGTGCATGTGTCTTTGCCTGTAACGTGACGCACAAAGAGATTTAGGTCTTGTTTCATAATCTGATTTGCCAGCCTGTGGCTTTTAACTAGAGAATTAAGACCCTTTGAATTCAGATCACTTTACTATTGAGAGGTATATACTAATTCCTATAATTTTCTTATTTTTCTAATACTGTATTTAATTCTTTCCTAGTAAGCATTTGCTGACATGTTTTCATCCTCTATGTGTAGGATCTCAGTATCTTCTGTCATGCAGTCTCAGTGGCCCTGAATTCCTTTAGTGTATGCTAATATTGGAAGGTCCACTTCTCCTTCATTTGTAAAGGATGGCTCTGCTGGATATAGTAATCTGTGTCAGCAGTTATTTTCTTGCCGGGGCTCAAATACACTATTCTCTCTCCTCTTGCCCTTTAGAGTTTTAGAAATAAGTCTGCTGTTACTTGGATGAATTTGTCTTTACAAGTGACTAGACGTTTCTCCCTTGCAGCTTTCAATATTCTTTTTTTGTTCTATACTCTTGGCATTTTGTTGCAATATCAGGGGTAGAGGTTCTCTTATGGTCACAGCTTGTGGGGGTTGTAAATGCCTCTTGTACCTGAAATTCCATAACTTTCTCAAGATTTGGGAAATTTTCTGCGCTGATGCCAAGGCATAGATTTTCTTTGCTTTTAGTCAGTACCTTGGTGTCCTCTTCTATCCTTAGAATTCATGATTTTTGTTGTTTAATCATGTCCCAGAGGTCTTGCATCTTTTGTTCATATTTTTTTCTTGTTTTTTTATTTATGGAGGTCTAAATGTGCTAATTTATTAAATTTGGTAAGCCCTAAAAGTCTGTCTCATGCTTGATCTAGTGTGGTGAGGCTCTCCACTGAAGTTCTTATCTGACTCTTGGAGCTTTTCATTTCCAAGATAGCTTTTTCTGTACTGAATTGCTCTTCCCTATCCTGCACTGTCTTCCTTATTCATTCAGTTATACACTGTACCCATTTGAGTTCGTTGATCATTTTTATAATCATTCTTCTGAATTCTTTGTCTAGTATTTCATGCCTTTGAACATCATTGGAATCAGCTGCTGTGGAATTTATTAACTTTTGGGGGAGTCATGTTGCCTGGTTTTTTTTTTTTTTTCATAACTTCTGTATTGAAATTTGTACATCCATCCAGTAAGAGAATCACATAGTTGTGAGAGGGACTTCTTAAGTTTCTTTTGACGATGAGCCCTGGGATATCAGTCTGTTGTTTAGTGGTGAGTTCCAAGTGAATTTTGTTGTGTAGTTTCCCAGTGGCTTGTCTGTGATTACTGGGAATTGAGACATTTACTGTGTCAGAGCCTGAGTGACATGCTGTTTCTGTAAATCGCACAACCACTGGATTCTACCACTAGTTAAACAGGTATGGGTGGACTCTGCAGATATTTCTATAATTTTGTTAGTGAAGTATGTCCTTTTTTTTTTTTTTTTTTTTTTTTGGCAGTACTGGGGATCGAACTCAGGACCCTGCGCTTGCTAGGCAGACGCTTATTCCACTGAGCTATATCCCCAGCCCCCGTGAAATATGTTCTAAAAGGTCATGGGTATGACTTGTGCTAGGGTCATTCTTAAGTGTGATGTTTCCATTCACAGGTGTTGGGTCATTCTTAGGTGTATTGTTTTTCTCAGATGTTGCTTTGGGCATACATATCTAGAAATACTTCAGTCTTCCTCCAACCATACCTAGTAGGACCCAGTTCACGCATTGCACTATCTGCCAAGGTTAGATCAGGACTAGGTCATTGCTGAATGAAGTGCAGTTTCTTTTAGCTGGGCTGAGGGTGCAGCTTCGTAGCAAAGGGCTCATTGTGCTTGTAGTATTGGACTGGATCTCCCAACACTGCTCAGAAGGAAAATAAACAATAGTAACAACCCCTACATAAAAGCAAACCAGATCTAGTAATAACAGCAAAAATTAAATAAAAATACCACAACTAGAACACCAGTAACAATGAAAAAAGTGACAAAGATACTCTATCATACACTGAGAAGTTACAAATTAATAAAACAAAGCAAAAGATAGTGGAAGTAAAGTCAAAAGGGAAAAAGAAAGATTTTACCAAAAAATGGAAAAGAACAGAAAGCAAGATAAAATCCAATTAAAGGAGCAGAGAGGAAAATACAACAATGAAGTACATTGAAAGTACGGGAAAATAGTGATAAATAAAAATAAAATAAGAAGTAGAAGAGAAGATAGAATAGATGGAGGAAAAGAGGAAAGAACAAGAAAAGAACAAAAATAAAATTCAGCAACAGAAAGCAGAGACAAAGAGAAAGAGGAGTCAAAAATGTTTCCTGGCTAAAGCTCTGGGTTGGAGAAGCAGATTACACTGGGTATTGAGTGGATAATGAGAAACTGCTGCAGGCTGTTTTGCTTTTGCTCTCTGTTAATTTGCCTCAAACTGGTTAGGGCAGTTTATAAGGTAGGACACCTGTTTCTTGCTGGACAGGTGGAAGAAATATTGACTGTGCCCAATGTGTAGTTCCTGGGAAGGGTTTTGGTATAAGCACCCAGGGCTGTGGCAAGTGACGTTGCCAGGGGTTCTTGCTGACCCAGCCTGAGCAATACCTAGAGCATACAGGTCCTGCATCCTCTTTCTCGATGGCCGGCAGTGTGACAAATAAGTGGCTGCCAGGAGCCTTCCTGCATATGTAGGCTTCCAGACTATGGCTTGCCAGGGTGAACGTTCACTCTGTGTGCCTGGAGGGGAAGCCTGTGTATGGGCCCCAGCATGCCCTCTTTAGTGACCTTACTTTGCCTGTTTCTGGGCTGTGCCTGTCTGGTATCTCCTCAATCCACATGAATCTACACAGCACATCTGGGGCACATGGCAAAGGACCAAGCCTTGGCTGGGCTGTGAGTCCCTGAGAAGCCTCAGAGGGTGGGAGGACCCATTCAACCACCGAATTCTGTGCGAGAGAGGTGGCTCTGGGCACCCACTGCTCTGTCAGCCCTGCCTCCTGAAAGCACAGTGTTCCACAGCAATACACTGTTCTTGCTCCAGGCACTGAGGCCTGGCAGAGTAAGCCCCGTACTCCCTGTTCCCCTCTGCACCACAGCCTGTACCTCCTGCTGCTCAGACCTCTCAGGATGCCCTTGTCGCACTCACTCAGCCCAGCATTCAGGGGCCCTTACTGGGATCACTCTAAAACTTCTGATTATCAGAGGAGTTCAGCTTCTAACAACAGGCCTCATATCAAGGTGGCATCTGGGCACAGCCCTCGGAGAGTTTACTGGGCGGTGATGCATGCATTTCATCTCCAGTGTCAGGTGGAGGCATTGCCGGATGGATGAGAAGTTTGTTTGGACTATGGATTTCCTCCCTTTCTCGAGTAGGATATATTTTCTCCTTGTTTGCACTGACTTTTCTCATTCTAATGTTGTATAAAGCATATTTCTACTCTCCAGCTTACCATACCTCAATTCAAGGAAATATTGGCATTTATGAACTTACAGAACATACAAAATTCTAGATCACTTAGCGTATTCTTTTCTAACAGTTTCTTTCCATTTTGTTTAAATATGAGCTAATGTTACTGCATATTTATATTTTTCTTTATTTGATCACATTAGATTTTTTTTCTTTTTTATATCTTACGTGTGACTGTTTCTCTCACATTGCACTCAAATGGTTATTGTAAGCCCTCGAAAAGTATCCAAGAAAGCAATTATGTAAATATATAGATATTTAGTTGTATTTCCATTATGAAAATTGCATGTAGAGTAAGCATGAGAATACATAACTATTTAGTATGAAGGCATTTAATATCATACATCCAGGACTGTAATACGTTTCTGTTGATTTGAGGGTCATTTGTACTCCATTTACCATGTGTTAGTTATTTGTAAACATTCATACTGCCCCTGTAATCAGTGTAAGGTCAAAGAGTGTATCATAATTTTTGCATTCCTACAGTTCTTTGTACTTCTTGAATACACAGTAAGTTTTCAAAGACTGGATTATGTGATTTAGACCATACTACAGATACAGTCCATTAAATCTGTTTTTTTCTTGTGAGGGAGAATTCAAAATTTCAGTGATAAATTGTGCCACTAGAAGCTTTTCAAAAGCAATGATATATTGATAAATAATTGAGTTCCTAAGAACCTACCACATGAAGGTATGTCAGAGTGCTGTAAATAACAGCATGGCATTACCATGCTATAAAATCAAATACTATAAATTAGGATACTGTAGTACAGCAGACTTCAGAATATGCCATTCATAGAAATGTAAATCAGCACACATTTCTTAGACACTGGTAAATTTATTAGTGTTGTTGCCTAGGTGTACATATACTGAATAATGGATACATTATGCCAAGAACTTGAAGAAAAATATATGGAATAATATAATGAAAAGTAGGATACATCAGATCTTTTAAAAGGATTGAATTCTTTACTGAAAATGTAATATGTCTCTTAATATGTATTGCTTATTTTTATTCTAATGTCATTTTGAACAATCTTTGCTTTTTTAACAAAAGTTAGAAAGATGTATTTTTTAAACCAAGTTAAGATTTGATACCTCAAAGCACACCAAAGACAATATCAAAGAACCGTAAGTTTATTTAAGTCAGCATAGCAACATCTCAGCTAAGAAAACAGGAAGAATAATGGTCAATAAACATTTCAATGTAGGCAGCCTTTCAGTAAAAATTTTAAGTTGTAGGGTCCTACCAGTTGAATTCCTAATACCAGCTACATCAAGTTATAGGGCCAACTCACTAGAAAAACTGACATAGATCTATGACGAATGTTTTGGCATAGCAGAGTTAATCCTTTTTGAGATATGAAGTTTATTGTATGAAAAATGTTTATATTTATCCCCAAGTGAATCCAGTCATACCCAAGACACACACACACACACACACACACACAATCTTTATTTCTTTAACAAAACAATAAGGGATACAAGCATGGTGAAGACATCACCCACATGATATGTTATCAACATCCTGTCTAGAATCCTTCATTTAAAAACATTACATAAGAACATTCACAGGACCTTCTGTGACAGCAAGATATAGTGATTTCATAACAGAAAAACCCTTTCATGCAGTACTTTCTGTACACTGAACATTTGAAACCACACCCACACCATTACTTTGCTCACACTATTATATTATTGTATGCAACAAGCAAAAAACCAAAAAGCAGCTTTTAACATAATTTTGAAATGCAGGGAAAAAGTACAAAACAAAACCATTGTATGGATAAATGTTCTGTGAGAACTTAGCAGCATTATCTTGTTTTTAATGTTATTCCAGAGATTTTCTATCAGAAATTCTTCAATTTTTGTCTTTTCCTAAATGTGAGTACTATAGCCACAATACAAATGTGGAAAATAATAGCAGCAGGATTTGTCAAAGTAAATCCCTATAATTTAGTAAGAAAAAGTAGGTATTAACAGAATAAGTGCTTTCTAAACTGTACTAAATTTTTAAAAATACTGTTTTAATGCAGTGAAGGTGCCTGAAAACCAATTCAAAGCCATGTCCCCATACCTCTCCCCTGCAACCCTCTAGCAGAATCTAGAAATGACCATCTACTAGACTTGAGACCTTTTTAAAAAAGATTTGTTTGGCTTTTTTGGTTAAGAGCAGAATTTCAAGTGATGCAGTCAGTCAGCTAATTGAAAACAAGGCCTCCCTGGGCTCCTTGTCAGTTGAGGAACAGCTGCATCCCCTGCCCTCTGAAAATGTAGCTACAGGGCATGTAGTTGTCACCTCTGTGTATACCAGCTTAGCAGAATTTCTAGATCTGAGTTCTTAGATTGTGAAGCTTCTGCTCCTGAAGACCTTGGTCCCCTAAGAGGTCATAACAGACCCTCTGGAAAGTGAACCCCTGAAGTGCGTGTTCAGGGAAGGTGAGCTTGTCCTGGGTCTTGGTGCTGCTTTCACTGGGCTCACTTCTCAGGCTCTTTTCATCCATAGTGTCCAGAGCTGAGGTGTCCATGTAGGCTGAAAGTGGGAACACAGGGGCTTGCTGCTTGTGGATGTCACTGCAGAAGTCACTGGCACTAAAGAACTGGTAGGCCTTCAGGTTGTGGGCCCCATTCCTTACCAGGTGATAGGTAGGCAGAGCCTCACAGTTTGGTGGTGGGGCCCTGGCCTCTGTGCTCAGCTTTACATGGTGTCAGCCCACTCGGGGGGCACGAGAGAGATTTTCACAGGTGGGGTTTCCATGTTAAAGAACGAGTGTGTGCAAGACATCAGCAATAATAGCAGGCAGCTTGGAGCAGAGCAGAGCACAAGAGATACCTGTGTTTTTTTGTATAATTTTTATACAGGTTGTTATCATCTTTTTACATTCTTACATGCTGGCCTCATTGATACATATGTAGATGTCCACTGCTTAGTCATGGTTGTGTAATTATGCCCCATTGTGTACCTGCACTGACAACAGGGTCGTGTCCTCAGGGATGTCCAAAAGTGTCCTTACATGGCCCATACTTCGACTCAGTCTGAGCAGTTCCCCACAAATGGGCCAGAATGTGGAATGTATTCTCCCAGGGGTTTTTTTGTGTGTGTAGTATGTAGTCTCCCAGTGTATTACCTTCAGCTGGGTTTCCATCAGGGCAGGAGCCAAAAAGTGTAGCTGCCCCACCTGCCTGTCAAAGAGAATCAAGCAAAAGCTATACCAGTCACAGAACTGGGCATACCCTTTGTGCGGGAGCCCCTCCAGCATAGTAAAAGTTGGAGTTCCAACCACGGAATTCCAGGCACCTCTGGTCCTGTTTCTGTGGTGTCTCCTGCAGGGTTTTCCGCTGTTCCCACATCTACAGTTCGGTCATCTTAGAGGTCACCAGGCTCTTCATGCTGTTCTCACTCATGTGGTTCCCTACACCTGCCTGGAAGCATTTAGAATTGTGAGTCCACCTGAATCCAGTGCAGATCTCCCTGCCCCTCCCCCCAAAAAAACTTCTCAATTTTTTGTGACCATCTAGACCTATTGTAGTATTGTCATGCTTGTCTCGGTAGATGAAACCTATCTTGGGGGAGCTCTCCATGGCCAAAGTCCACTCTGATGTGGACCCGGGCTAAGTGCCTGTGGGTCATTGGGATCAGCAGGCTGTCGTCCTCCCCTTTCTCCCATACAGTAAAATTACAATATAATTTTCCTTTTGGCCAATAATGTGACCCCAAAAATGTGATTCCTGTCATTATTGGCCAAAAGGAAAATTATATTGTAAGTTTACTGCATTTTAACATGGGAAAGATGTTGGAGGGCAGAAAATTGAGGGACTGCCCAAGCGGCGTGAATTCTGGCTCTGTCACTGAGGCCAGGCACACTCACTGACTCCCAGGATTGTGACTTTCACGGCCAAGGATGTGTCCATCTGCCCTCTTGAGCCTGTTGTAATTAGAGCCCTTCTGGTAGATGAGCTTCCGCACCCGCTCCCTCCCAGCCTCAGGGTCTGGCCTTGGCCATTTCTTGCTCCAGAGCCAACCTCTGACTGATCTGCTGGTAGCTTTTGATGACATTTTCCACGTGCTGCTCCGTGAAGAACTTCAAACAGCTACAGATGCTGGGCTGTCTTCCTCTCTGTTGTTCTTGGGATGGGAACCATCGGGGTCTGGACAGGCCCTTTATCCTTGCTGCCCTTCATTGCCCTTGGCATCTTCGCTGCTCTAGTTGGTGGGCTCTGCTGCACACCACACGCAGGCTGGCCTGGTCATGTTGCTCTGACTTCCGGTGCAGCAGCAGGTGCTTGGGTAGGGCACAGTGGGCACCTGCACTTTGGGCCACTGCACTGCGTGTCCCTGGGCTAGGCCCGGGGTGGGCTCATTCTTGGCAGCCAGGCAGGCGAATCACCTGCATATTCTTCACCAGGTGTAGGATGTGACAGTGATGACAGCCATGACTGTGTAAGGGTGGGCTTGGCCTGGCATGGTGCACAGACTTGGGGCCGCTGCCACTGTAGGAGTTGGAGCTGCTGGGGCCGCAGCTGCTGGAACAGAGGGCCACCTGTGGGAGTGGGCGCTTCCCTGGATTCTGCAGAGAGGAGCGGTGGCCTCTGTGGCCAGGCAGCTCCATCCAGGTGGCAGCTTAAGGTCTCCATGGTGGCAGCTTCTAGAAGTCTCAGCAGGCTGTTGGGTGGCTGCCGCTGATGAATGCCCATTTAATTATTTCTATTTCAAACACACAAAAGCAAATAGCTTCTTCACATTAGCCTGTATCACTAAAAGCGGAAGTTTTTTCTGGTTTTTTGAGCAATTAACATGGGCACTGAAATAAAACATTGGTGAAACTGAAAGTAAGTGGGAATATTACCAATTCAGGTAATACCAGCGAGAAACATAATTTCACTACCTTGTTTAAACCTGGTGTTTCTGGTCTGTATTTTTGTCTATATAGATATACAAAATATTGTATAGTTGTATATATGCTATGGTGTATGTAATGTATATACAATACATGGGTATAGTTGAGAGATAGTAATAGGAATGACATTTTTGGTGGTTGAAAGAGATGAGATATAATTAAGAGACTCAAAAGATAGACATAGGTAATGTGTATTTATAAGGCCAGCAAAAAGAGAATGTAGTATAATTATTCAGTGGAAGAGAACTGAGTCATCTTCATTAGCATCTTTAAGATGAAGTTTAAATGAAATCAAGCAATACAGAGATTGTGTATCCTGGCATATTGCACAGTGTTTTTCTAGACTAACATCTATAATTTTTCACACTGATATTATTAGTCTCACTATTCTTACCATTAAAATATGTACATAATTTATCTGGGACAAAGTAAGACTTTGTTGAGAATTAGAATGCATATGTATTTTCATATTGTGCCTGCAAGTTTGCTGTAAATATTTGTTTATGTATGCATATGCTCACATACACGTACATACTGATACATAGTACCCTTTGTACAGAGGTGCTCTCATTTGTAATAGGATAGTGTGACAGCAAGAAAATTGCAGTAAGCTAAAATACGGAGATTAGATGTGAAGACTGATATAGCATATCAACCTCATTTTATGTGTCTACGCACACCTGTTGGGGATTATATATTTTAGGTAGCTTCTATTTACCACTAAAACATGATTCGAATATTAAATAGTTTCATTGTTCAAGTTCTTAGTAAGGCAACAATATAGAAATATTTTGTAATCCTGAATGACTAAAGACAATGAGCTGTCATGATCTCTCTAAAATAGAATAATATTTGCAACACAATTTAGCAAAATTATGCATTTACATATTTGCAAGGCTTTAAATTTTTAATAAATAGATAAAGAGGTTAAAAATTAGCTTTTCGAAAAGATGGACCAATTGTTACATTTCTTTTAAAGAGCTGCACATATATTTCAGGACTGCCACTTAATTCGTAACAATTTGTAAGCCCAAACATATTAACATTTTATCTGTACTTCAGAGATCTTTGTTTTTATTCATTCATTCATTCGATAAATTTATATTAAGTACTTTTTTTAGCACTTAGTATTTTATTCAGGAAAAAGTTTCTCTAAGCAGTTTAAACCCTCAGGGTATAACTTAGCCACAGAATATATTAAATCAGCTGAAAACTTTCTTTTCCTTTGGCAGAATAATTGTAGTTTTTCCTTTTCATATACTTCAAGATGAAACTGTTCTTCCATTATTAAATAAATGAGTGAAATACAGTGTCCACAAATCCAACCCCATTTGTCTTTATAATGAAAGCTTAATGTCAAACTTGAGACAGTTTTGAAGGTGAAAGAAAGGCCATGACCTTTGAGCTTGATATTTGACATTTAAACAGCAATGAGCATTAAGCAACAGTGATAATAAATAAGGTGAATAATATGAATTGAGATAAAGACATAACCAGAGAGTCTTATGGCACTCTAACAGATGTCAGTAGAGTAAAAGGTAGTCTGCCTGAAAATGGAAAGTGACAAAGAGTTAGTGGAAGATTAAGATAAAAAAATACAAGGGGAATCCATGGTAGTGTTTTTTTCCCCTCTGTATTTAACACCTGAGAAGGAACACAGAAACAATAGAAAAAAATCTTTTTTCTGTTCTGGAAGCAGGAATACTAGTAATTAGTAAGTGGCAATAATACCCTATATGTTTAACCTGGTAGAGTGGCATGGGCCTGTAATCCCAGCACTCCGGAAGGCTGAAGCAGGAAAGGATCTCAAGTTTGAGCCCAACCCTGGCATAACTTAGGGACTTACCCAGATCCTGTCTTGAAATAAAGTATAAATAAAGGCTATGGATGTAGTTCAGTGTAAAGGCCTTGGGTTCAACCCTTATTACAACAACAACAACAAAATTCTACTATGTAAAAGTCTTATGTTCTGTAATTACTAGCATTTATTAATATTTTAATATTAGTCCTATATCAATCTGTGAATTATGTCATTTATAAACGAACATTTAAATTTTTCAGTGAATATGTACTTTCAAATCAGGTTTTAGAATGTATTTTTTATTTTATGGAAAAAAGATAAAACAAAATTTGATAACAAGTTAACAGAATAGCAATAGTTAATACATTGCATATTGTTAACTTTACAGTGTACAAGATATGTGCATAAAAAATTCTCCAACCGGTACTAGCACAAACCTTCCTTTTGTTTGAACTGTGACACTTTGATAGTATAACTAACTTGCATTTTTTCTCCCTTTTTTCTTCTTTCTTTTTCCTATCCCCATTCCTTTTTCCTTTTAAACAATTTCTTCCCATTTCACAATACCTATTGTACATTTTAGACCTCATTTACTCTTTCAATTTCTCACACCAAGGAGACAATATGATGTTTACACATGTCAGTCTGATTTATTTCACTTATGAATATTGCATTCATTTACCTATAAAAGTCCCTGGTTTATTCTTCTTAATAAAGAGGCGGAGTAGTACTCCATTGTATAAAAAGTGTACATCTTTTTTATCCATTCCTCGGTGGGGGGCATTTGGGTTGTTTTCAAGATTTAATGATTAGAGATTGTGCTATATAGGCAGAGAGTTCATGAACAAAACCCAAACTTCAAGGGAAATACTTCAAAGAATTAACAACTGGGATCTCATCTTATTAAAAGACTTTTGCATGTCAAAAAAAAAAAAATTCACCAGCAGAATGGAAAAACAATCCACAGAGTGGGACAAAATTTTAGCCATTTGTCCCCCAGACAAAGGACTTCTATCTAGAACATATGAATAATTTTTAAAAACCGGTTCCCCAAATTCAAAGACCAGTTCACAAGTGGGCATCTGAGATGAACACACACTTCTCAGATGAAGAAATACAAATGGCAAATAAATATATGAAAAAATGTTAAACATCTTTGGTCATTTGAGAGATGCAGTTCAATAGAAGAAACAAGTTCTAAAGTTTAAAACATTAAAGGAAAAAACTATGGTTGACAACAGTGTAGTGTATTTCAAAACAGCTAGTTTATAGCTAGTCTCGTGAAGATTTTAAGATGTCCTCTGGTAACAACTCTTACACTCATGTGAGATCAACTTTTTTAGCTTCTACATTTGAGCAAAAGCATACAGTGCATTATTTATTGTGCTGTGCCTGACTTACTTCATTTAACAAAATTTTCTCCAGTCTCATCCACGGGGCCACAGTGATAGGGATTCATTCTTATTTGTGGTTACATAGTAATCCACCATATTTTTCTTTATTCCTTCTTGGACATTTTTTTATGTATACTAGAAATAAAGTTGTAAAAAAAAGAGGCTGTAAATCTTTAATTACTTCCCAGTGTGTTTGTCAGTTTATAGCCTTATCAACGGGGCAAGAGTTTCCATTTCTCTATGTCTTTACCATACTTAATATTTTTGCCATTTGGGAAATATGGTTTCGATTATATTATATTGCCCTGATTACTAGAGGGATTGAATATCTTTTCCTATATATATGGTCTCTTCTGCTTTTCACTTTTTTTTCTTTTCACTTTTGTGAATTATATGTTTGTAGCTTCAAGCTGGGACCATGGATGTATCTTTTGGTACCTTTCACTAGGGAAGCAAAAAGCCCTTTCCTATAATTGTCTAATTCTACCCACATGGAACCAAGAAGTACAGCTGTTTTTTAGCACCTACTGTTTTTCTCTCTTTTCTTTGAAGGTATTTATTTTATTTCTGAATCCTGTATAGTCTTTTAGCCTTTCCTCTTTATATTTTGTCTTCCATGGTTTAAGGCGAGGGTAGTTTTTTAAATTATGAATTCAGTATTTAATCTTTGTTCTTGATTTTCATGAAGGTGATGAATAAATTATGTATCAGTTTACATGATACCATATAAGTTGGCTTGGAATATGAACAGAAATAAAGATCAATAAGCTTATATTATTAACATATAAAACTTTTCCTTATGAAGAAGCATTATAAACAGAATTAAGAAACAATTTATCACATAATGCCAGCCATTACTTTCTCTAATATAGAATGTATTTATTCTAAGAAAAATTACTGTTTAATAGAAAAATGGACAAAGAAAAAGAATACTTTATGAAAACAAGTAGAAAACATATGGAAATATATTTATCCCAAGTATTCAAAGGAATATAAATTTTAAAAATGTTGTGCTTCATCTTTTCTTGACCAGTTGATGTTTATATTAGAAAATAAATGTTAATGATGGTATAAAGAACTGAGCATGCTTACATTTCACTGATGAAAATACAGTTGCTGCGTTTGTAGAGGACATTTGAGCAACAAGCATCTGGAGCTGTGCTATGCAATAGTAAGGAGCCACCGATTTAATAGTAGCCATGCAATTTAAGCCACTGGATGCTTAAATGTTTATTTCCTTCATCTCCCTGATCACTTTTCAAGTTTCAATAGCCACACATGGCTAGTGGCTACATGCTACAAACAGAAGATACAAATCTCTCTATAATTACAGAATATTTTATTGTATATCACTTACTGTATACCAGTCATTCCCAGTTTCAAACTAGTACTTTTTTCCCTCATAATCCTAATTCTAGATATGTATTACAAAGAAATATTAGAAACTTGAGCTTTACCAGAACGCTGAAAACAGTAGTAAAACAATGGACATAACCAAAATGTCCACGACGGGAACAGATAAGTGACTGTAAATGCATATGAAAGCACAATGTGTAGCCTATCAAAATACCTCTTTGAATTGTCATGGGATATGCATACAGTATCCCTCTAACCACACAGGTCACAGAACAGTGTGATTAAAAATACGCAGCATGAGTACAAGTTAGTTTTAAAATATTACAAAATTTATGTTAAAAAGCATTGTAGTGTTTGTAATTTTTTTGCAATATTTCCTGTCACAGACACATGTATTATTTTTATAGTCACAAAAATAAAAAATCAAAAGTGTGTTCTTTCAGCATCTATTTAGTTTTGAGCCCCATGAAACAATTCGTAATAGAATCTGTTTTAGGTTACTGGTTTCATTTGACATGTAATGGTGGTTGACATTTGTATCTTTGGTATCGTACTGCATATGTAGGGATGATAAAATCTCTGTGTATGGATAAGCAAAGACCTAGTGGAAAAAAATTCAATATAAATGGCTCAAATAAAAGAGAAAGTCTGATGTAAATTGGGGATAGAAGTACTGGCAAGGCTAAAGGAACAGTAAGAGGTGGCTAGTTTCCTGGAAACCAGCCACAGTGGGAGTCTGCAAAGTGCAGAAATAGTTATGGGAGCCCAGGTAGAACTGGGCTGCCCCGCAGAATCTCTAATCACGGAGCAGACATGCAGCAACTGCTGAAAACACAGCACCAAGCATGAAGCAGACCTTGTTTTTCCACTGTTGGTTGTCATACTGGGATCTAACTGGAGGTCTATCAACCACAGCATCAGCGCAAAGTCTGAGGGGTCAGCCTGGGATACAGGGCAGGCTGGGCAGGGAGAGAAGAGAAAGGCTGGAGGAGGAAGCAGCTTGTCAGTGGAGTTGTGTGCATGTGTGCGTTCATTCATGTATAGGTTATGCGCATATGAGGTATGTTAATGGTTAGAAATCTTTTTTTTTTTTTTTTTGCGGTACTGGGGATCGAACTCAGGACCCTGCGCTTGCTAGGCAGGCGCTTATTCCACTGAGCTATATCCCCAGCCCCAGAAATCTATTTTGATGAGTGTGATAAACACATACAAGCACATATCACCTATTTAAATTTTTAATACTTGTTTATGCTTACATAGATATGAAAACATATGCACAAGATGTTTAAATTCTACTGACAGACAACTAAATTGGTGGCAAAGAATTCTGATCTAGAGAGAGGATCTCAAAAAAATACTTTGGAACCCTTAAGAAATGTTAGGTACATGTGTTCTTGCAGGCAGATGAAAGCACATGAAACACACGGTTTAAACTGAAGATCCCTAAGAACAAGTGCTTTTAAACTCTTAAATAGTGCTTCACACCCAGGGAATATCCACTCATTATGAGAATGAATTTCTATACTTTAAATATGGTTTTTATTTAGAGGATAGCTTATTTAATATAAAGTAATATATAGAGATCATTTTATTTATGAATAAAAAGCAACCATAAATATTTTTAATTATTTTTAATGAGTTGATTAGTTCACAAAACCTTGAGGTTTTGCTTATAATGTTAAAGATACTTATATGCTTATACATAGAGGATTAAAATCACTTGGTTTGGGGTTTTTCAAGGAGAATAACATAATACAGGATATATATTTTATAAGACTATTTTATAATAGTCACTCAACAAATCATATACAAAGAGTACAGGAAATCTGTCCATACACTAAAGACCAAAAAATCCAGCTGAGGGCCTGGATCCCATGGTAATGTCCTGCATGCATCCCGCTGAAGACCTAGAGCCCATAACAATGCCTACCATGTGTCAAGAGCCTTTAACAATGTCACATGCAGACCTGTTTCATGGATCTGTGCTGGGAAGGCCCAAAGGTCAGTATGGAAGCTAAAAAGTCTGTGCCAGCAGGATGAAGGACCTGTGCTGGCAGGCTGAGGGGTCTGCATTGGAGCCAGGAAGCGATGCTCAAAGTGAGGGCCAAACCTCCCCCAAAGTGAACCAAAGCCTTCTCAGTGCCAGCAAGGTCCCGAGCTCCTCAGAGGATGAAAACAGCCAAGCTCATCAGGAAAGCCAGCGTGACAAGCTTCTCCAAGAGACCCAACAGCTCCTTATAGCTTCTGCCAGCTCCCAATAGCCTCTCTTCTTCTCCGGTTTTGCCTCTTAATGCTGCTGGCAACAATCCTCAGGTAGACCTCCCACACCCAGCACCACACTGGTTCATTTCAGCTGGGTGAAGTTGACCCAGTTGTCAGTTCGCCACATGACTTTATAAATGATGCGATTGAATTTTGAGGTTAAATGTTTCCTTTTCTATTCTTTGGTAATGAGATACTAAAATGAAGATAGCGATGAAGAATTTTCATTGAGCAGTAAGCAAATTTTACTTTTAATATTTAACATTTACCTATGGTGAAAAACAACTTAGACTTTGTGTTTTTGTTTTGTTTGTTAGGAGCACTCTGATTTACGAAGATGGGTAAAAAGTTGGAATCTCAGCCACTTTCTGAGCAAACCTACTTTTATTTCACTTTCTAGTGCAAATGTCTTCTGAAATTATCCTCAATAAAGTGATTGTGATGGTTATGCGGTTATCTAAGTCACTCCTCCTTAAAATTAAAGCAATATGTTGATCCTAAGAGGAAAATTATAGAGGAAAAGCTTTCGAAAGCTCTGTTTAGTTTAAAAGTTTAACTTTGGTGTTGAATGAAATTAAAATACTGTGGTTCTTTGTGTATTCTGATGCACTTGGTGATTGTCATCTTTTGGCGTAGACTGAATTAGGAGGCTTTTATAGATGGTTTATTCAGAAAATTGAGAAATAACCTGTAACTTTAGGATTTAAGAAGCGGTTTTAATTACATGGTTTATTGATACTGGTTCAGTAATATTTTTAGTAATAGCTTTCATTCTGAAATACATGAGCTATTAACATTGCATTAGTGTAGTGGTCCTCTTGTGTTTTGACCAAAAACAGTAGGAGATCTCAGTCTTTGCATTTCACATTGAAAGGTACTTTACCTGGTTTCTTGGACTTGAAGGAGGGGTAATTTTTATGCAAAGTAATGAAAATGAGCAGTATTTTGGATACAACTCTGGGTATGTTTAGACAAATGGATATACCTGTGTAACCACCATCAGAAATTATAGGACAATCGTATTACACCTGAAACCCAGCACTTTGAAGCTGATCAAGAGTCTCATATAAGAGGAATCATATTATAGAGGGTGGCCTTTCAAGTTTGAATTCTCTTGGTCAACAAAGCCCAGGTGAGACCCATCCGTGTTGCTGCACACATTAATAATTTTCTTTTATTCCCCCATGTGGATGTGTACGAGGTTTTTGTTTATTCATCAGTTGAAAGATATTTTTGGTAATTGATAATCATGAATGAAACCACTGTAAACATTCATTAGTGTGGTTTTTCATTTCATATGTACTCATATTTAGCTATAGGACTAATGTTTTGTTTAGGAAATATGTATCCGACTATAAGAAGCTGCCAAACTCATTTTTCCAAAATGAGTGTACCATTTTGCATTTCCATGGACAATGCATAAAATTTCTATGAACCTTTATATTTCTTGCCAGCTCTTGGTTTTCTCAGTTTAAAAGAAGAATAAATTAGGTAATTACTTTTGGTCATTCTCATAGGTATATAAGAGTATAGATCACTGTGGCTTTAATTTCCCCAATAACTAATAATGTTGAGCATTTGTAACCACCTATCTTCCTTGTGAGTGTTTTGCTTCTGACCACAGAAAGATAAAAAAGCCAGTGAATTAAAATTATAATCCTGTGCTCATCATGGAGATAAAGTGTTGGCTTAGTTTATTACTACACTTCCCACAGATATTTCCAATTGTATCATTTTTCTCAGGCCCTTAAAGTGTCTTCTGTCTTGCAGTCCTGATGGGTGACCCCTCTTCTTTCTTTTGGAGGAAAAATTCCCGCATGCTCTACCAACAATTCTATATAGCTGCCACAACCTCTTCATTCTCTTGTATCACAGCACTTCTCATCTCACCTGGATCTTTCATTTCCCTCTGGTTAACTCACCTACTTCGCCGCTCTTAATCCCCCTCGGACCTTTGACTTATTAGTTTTCTGTATTTGTAAAAGCTATGTATGTGTTTAAGTTTAAATCTTCCTGGCCTTTTTCCTCAGTCACTTTATCTTATACTAAACAATAATGGTCAAAGCTTTCATTTGAATTTTCTTCCTCTTCAGTCATTTAAAAAATAGCTCTTTTCTTCTTTATCGAGTAACTTATAAGGGTATCTGTCTTGTGACAATATTTTCTCATAAACCGCTTATTGTATGAAAGCCCACAGAAATGGACCCTACCCTGCCCATCTTACTGAAACTGAACCCTCACGGGTCTCAGATAACTCATTACTAGCTACAGTGACCTCAGCCCCTACTCTGTTTGAAATCTCTGCTGCTTTTTAAAAATTACTTTTCTGTTTGAAAATTAAGTTTAATTACTCCTTGTTAGAAAGTGTCGTCTTCCTGAACATAATCCTCTCTTCGTTCTTGGTTTAGCTGTTCATTCCTGTATCAGGTACCACTCAGAAACCTAGCATCTGAAAAGAACAACTTTATAATTTTTCATGGTTATGTGGGTGGACTGGGTGACAATTCCATGGGATTCACCTGGGCTTACTCAAGCGTTTGCATATCACTAACAGCTTGAACAAGGGGAGGGCTCAACTGAGACTTCAAAAATTGGCTCATCTTTCCAGCCCGAGCTCTGTAACAGCTTTATGATCTCAGGGCAGCATCCTGAGAACGGTGGAGGTGGAGACTTCAGGCGCATTTCAGTCTAGAAATTGTAACTCACACAGCCTCACTTCTGCCACAGTGTATTGATCAAAGTAAGAAAGAAGACCAGCTCAGATTCTAGGTGAGAGCCTCTATGTCTGCACAGAGTGTCACAGGCCTTAATTTGTAACTCTCAGTCACCTCGTCTAATTTTCCTTTTTTAAAAGAAATCTCTCTTTAAATGTTTTGTGGTCTCTGTCCCTTACTTGTCTCAAAAGTAAAATTATGACCAATATTTGTAATTATCAGTTATCTCCAAGGAACAATATCTGAATTTCCTTTGTGGGTTTTTTGTTTGTTTGTTTGTTTTTTGTCTTTTTGAGACAGGGTCTCGCTATGCAGTTTAGGCTGGACTTGAGCTCACTTTGTAGCCCAGGCTGGTCTCAAACTTGCAACAATCCTCCTGCGTGTTGGGATTACAGGCATGCGCCACCACGCCCGACTTGAATTTCCTTTGGATAACCCAAAATAAAATACTCTAAAAGAAACCCTGTACTTTCATTTCTTTTTTTGATTTCATGTCTTAATCCTTGGCCTATGGCTTTATCATCTGTGCACACTAGAGTATTTTATGTAGCTGTCCTTAGCTCTCATATCCAATGTGTAGAGATGGCTGCTGACTGTAAATCTTGAACACATTCCCCTTCTTTATCTCAATGTCATTTAAGTTCCCAATATCCTCTTTATTTGACTGCTCTTTTGCAATTTTTTTGAGTTGTGAACATTTATTTGGTACAAATAAAATGAGTTTATTTTGAGAAAGTGAGGAAAAAACAGATATGCAAAAAAAAAAACTAAAACTTAACCTATGAGCTCTACTGTTTTAAGCTTTTCATGTATATTTTAGAATTTATATTATACATACTTGATGTTCAAATATATTTACATATTATTTAAAACATTTAAGAATATTTTTAAAATGTGTTATGCATACTGTTTTAAATCCGTTTGTTTCAAATTATAATTAAACAGCTTATTTTGATGCAATATTAGAAATTCCTTTAGCACTTAGAGTTGGGTGAAAACAGAATTTAGAGATATTGATGTGAGTATCAGTAGGTTAAAAGTTAGGACTGGAAACGGCAAAATGTGTGCACAGTAGAAACTGGACCTCTAATGTTAACATTAGAAAAAAAGAATAGAAAACAGTGAGATAAGGTAGTTCTGGTATTTCTTTGTTTTTAGTGCATTCGCTCAGTTTGTTTGTCTCACTTTTCTGCCTCACCTTTCTTTATCCCCTTTGATGTTGTTGGGATGTCGCTGCTGACATTGTCTTCTGCCCTCTGTACTTGCTGAGCAGGACCATCGCCAACCCCCTCAGCCCCCTTGGCTCCTCGCTCTCCCGCGGGGCTCTTCCTGCTCGCGTGCTGCTCTTCCTTCTCACATGCTTGGAGGAGCCTCATCTTCTTACTTCTTTGAGTGTAATTACATCTGCATACATGCAGACCAGTTCGACCTTTTCCCCCCATTTGAAATCACATGAATCCCTGGAAATGTGTGGGCTTGCACAGGTTCAGGACTGCTTCCCCTTTTATCTCCTGGGGGCCAACAGCGTGTCCACCTTTAGAGCAGTAAGAGGCCGATACAGTTCGCACTGACTCTAGAGCTCCCGTGCGCCTGTGTCCCTAATTCCCGTTGCTGTCTTCCTCAGCCTGTCCTCCGAACAGCCACCACAGACCCTGATGCCTCAGCCATTTCTTCGTGCTTCCCCTGGGCCGCTTGCCGAGCCCTCATCCTTCCCTTTTCTACCCAGCAAGGCCTGCATTTCTACTGTGCCGCCATCTTTTGCCCCAGTCCCTGATCATGTTCATAATGTAATATTTACTGTATTGGATTATTGTGAAGATCTCTGTCATTACGAGATTCTTGAAGGTAAAGACTATGGATTCATGTCAGCCACATAAAATGGTTAGCAAAGCAAGTTAATAAGGGTAATGGTTCAGACAGCTCAATACTACTCAGCTGACCTAGTGATTAAATATATAGTTGTGAGGTACTGGGGAGTTTCTTAGTTTGCTTTCAAAGCAGAGATGGCAGCATTGCCTTCAACTGACTGGCAAGTTTTATGTGGGTATTAAAGCAGCGCCTATTTTGAGGGTAAATCTGAAATCTCACTGCTTAGTCTTTTTTAGAAGGTTCTTATCTTCTGTCCACTTTTTTATTTGTTTTAAAGTAAAAGCTATTTTTTCTAAACCAGTGAGTTTTGTTCATATAATGTCATCCCAGAAAGTCTTTCTCAAAGTTTGAGACCTGTGTAGTGTTACCTGTGCAACAACAGCACACACAGAACATGATACAGGGGAGGTTTGTTCAAAGAGTTGTATTTTGTCTTCATAGGACTTCAAGCACATGTAGAGCTGTGGCTGAAAAAAATTGCTAATTACCCTTTCATTTACGTTATTATGTTTTCCTTCTTGCTTTGACTTTGCCAAGGCGGAAAAAGAAAAATAAATTAACAGCCATAAATATTGAGAAAGTCAGGGAGGATATGATGAAAACCTATATGTCTTATTTGAAAGATTTGAAATCACACACACACACACACACACACACACACACATGTACGCACACGCACATGCACATGCACAAAAGCACAAAAAAGGTCCCTCAGGGATAGATTCGAGTTGCATCCTTGGTTGCTTCTCTCTTTCCTGAATATATGCAGTGGAATTATCCATTAATTAAAGTAGTGATGGAGTATAAAGTACATTTTCTTCCTTCATCGTTATCTTTGGTTTTAGTTTATCTTTTCATTTTTATTTTTTATACCAAATATTATGTATAGTATAACAACAGTTTTTTATTAGTGCATATTAGTTAAACAGAGTGATAGATTTCATTGTGTTTTCATACATGTATATATAGAATTACTTTTTTCAAATGTTAATTTTAGGAAATTAACAATGGTTGTTGTATTACATATTATTATCTTCAAATTGGTTACTCAGATTCAAATGTTGATTTTAAAGAATATTTAATTGCAAATGTCTTTGTAGGTATTAATGCGAAAGTATGATATTTGTGTCCAGGAATGTCAGATTTTCTATAAGGGAAAAAGTTGCTTTTGTGTCTGACAGTTAAATAAGTCTTAAACTTTTATACATATGATTTTTATAAGCTCTTTGCTTCTGAAACATAGCAATACAGCATTTTTATCAAAGCAACATCTGCTAGCCCCTTTGCTGTTGTCACAGTGGAATCATTTCCATTTATAAGATTTTGCTGTTCAGTGCTTTTTAGAACTATGCTGTATCAGTTTCTTTTGTAGTAAAACTTGAAATATCAGTTCTTGGCATCAAATAACTTTTTTAAGATTGACTTTTAGAAAACTGGTTAAGAAGTAGAGAGGCAAAAGCTTTTTTCCCCTTTAAACAGTAGTTGGAGGGTTCTGTATCTCTGCCTTCATTTGTGCCGTGCCAGTGGTGCGCCGATTATGTGGCAGCTGCTTGATGAATTCTGGACCTGTGGTGATGACTAAGACAGTCTCTGCCCTCAAGTAGCTGCCAGCTGGGCAAGGGAGCCTGACAGGTAAGCACACTGCCATGAGCATTTGCAGAACTGTGGGAGCAATAGGGCAGGATCAGCAGTCACGCCTGGCAAAGCGGGGGTTTTATACTAGGATAATTCAGGATGAAAGGGGATCGTGGGCTACGCTGTTTTGAAGAAAGAATGTAGCTTTATTACTGTAAACTAGGCCTTCTTTTTGTTTTCAGTTTTGTTTTGTTATCATTTAGAAATTGACGTTTTCCTCCATTATGAACATAGTGTGCCATTTTTTCCTACCAATTCCCCTCTGTGCTGCTAATACCCACCCACACCTGCAGAGTGTCTTTACTGTTTGAATTGCTGTGTCACATTACATCTGTGATGTACCTTGCGTGGCTTTGGGTGCTCCTGAATGGAAGGACTAGATCACATTCAGTTTAAGGATCACTGTTGGTGAGCAAAGAGGAAAACCAAGTCACCAGGAAGTGAGAGTGTCCTTTTCTAGGAGACCCCCCCCCCCATACCTGTCTCAGTTGTCTGCTTCTCTAGTGGTCCAAGAATATGGGTGATGCCACACCGATGCTGTTCGTATTTGTTGCGCGAGATCTCTGTGCACACCTGCGCCGCTTGTCTAGGGAAGCCTACAGGGACGCCAACAGTAAT
This sequence comes from Dinomys branickii, assembly GCA_004027595.1. NCBI lineage: Eukaryota > Metazoa > Chordata > Mammalia > Rodentia > Dinomyidae > Dinomys > Dinomys branickii. The sequence continues at coordinate 3,858 of PVLD010024039.1, read as the reverse complement.
AGTTTATTGTTTAATTTTGGACCACTGTATCCATCCCAGTACCACGGGCCAGTAGTGAACTTGAAGATGGTATGCATAGGTGACAATGTGTTGGAGCAGTAGTTTCTGAGTAACTTATCTTTGCTTATTAAAAACTCATTGTGCATTGGCTGCTCTGACGGGGGCTTGTGTTGAGAATGAAGCTCAACAAAGATAACTGAGCACGCACTCTAAGGACAGGGTGAAATTTCAGGCAACGTGTAGAAAACTGGTTTTACTTCAAGCAAAGACAACTTTAATTCATCTACCTATATTCTTTTTGATGTTTAAAATCACTTACAAAGTGACCAAGAATATAAATCAAATGATTTAATTGTAGGTCATTTCTTTTTAGATAAAAAAAGTAAAAGTATTTCTTGCAAAACAATATTTAAAATAATGTATTTATACACTTGGTCAATGTTTAGAACTTAACTATTCCTTCAGTTATTCTAGATTTTTTCCATATTCCATGGATCAATTGTTTTCCACTCTTCCATTTCATATTTTGAAGCCCAAACCCTCCCATGTTACCATTATTTGGAGGCTTTTAGAAGATAATTAAGGAAAAGTGGTGTAATAACAGTAGATTCCTAATCCCAAAGGGGGAGAGGAAGAGATCTTTCTCCTGTGAATGCACCTAGGAAGGCCATGTGAAACTCACTGTGAGAAGGTGACCGTTTGTAGGAGGCCCCACCAGTACTAACTGGGTTGTCTCCTTGATCTTGGATTGTCAGCCTCAAAAAATGTGAGAAAATAGCTAACCTTGGCGGTACATGCCTATAATCCCAGACCTTGGGAGTCTGAGGTAGAAGGGTCACTCTTGAGTTTGAGGCCAGCCTGGCCTACAGTAGTGAATTCAAAGCCAGCCCAAAATACATAGTAAGACCTTGTCTGAAAAAAACAAAAAAAAAGTCTGGACATGGGGGTGCATACCTGTAATCCCAGCACTTGGGAGGCTGAGGCAGGAAGGATCACTGAGTTCAAGGCCAGTGAGGACTACATGGTGAAGTTTCAGTCAAAAAAAAAAAAAGAAATGTGAGAAAATAAATTTCTGTTGTTTAAGCCACTTGATCTGTGGTATGTTATGGCAACCAGCCCAAACATACTAATACATCCATATAATAAAATGCCATTTTCTTACTTGTTGTATGCAGAATTAGGAATTTTTTGCATTACATGCTTTAACTGACATAAGATAGTTGTTTTATGTTGCCCTTTAATGTGTGAACTTGAGGAGAGTAAAAGATTACAGCAAGGGAGATGGAAAGAAATCTGTCCTAAATTAGTTCAGATTTGTCGAAAAGATGTTATATGCATTTTGCAAGTGAAAAATTGTTAGTGAAAACAAGATGGTTATTATAGAATTTAGGGTATCTTGTTTCAAAAATTCCAAATGCAAAACTTACTTCAGGATTTATTTTTGATTGGTCTGAAGGAAATGTTGAGTGTGTCCTCTGTCCATAATTGCCAAGGGAAGACACAATAGTGAGAGATTTCAGCTTATATAAATGTTTTGTATATTCACAATTTGTTACTGATGTCTTACCCCATCTTTAAATAATATAACTTATAAGAAAAGATAAATTTTGATTTGCATATGTTGATAAATTTTAATTCTTTTAGTGGGTTCAAATACAAAGAAAATTCATTCACGTTTTATTTTCTTGGTCAATTCTGGAGGATCTGTATCATCTCTATTATAATTATTTTTTTCATTTATTTTTTCATGATAAATATGTCTGGTTGAAAGGAAGAGTAATCTGTAGTTTTATTTGAGAGAGCTTGTTGAACTCTTTCAAAGCTGATGTAAGCCCCAAATTAGAGTTTCCTCCTATGACATTTTCGCTAGGAAATGGGAAAAGCAGTAAACGTTAGAGACCAAATACTTCACCCTGTTTCTCTCTGTGGCCCCCGGGCCTAGGGAGCATTTTCATACCATCAGAGAGCCAAGTGTAACTGACTACTCAGTGCCCAATTCAGAGCTGATTTGGGAATGTGGCTCAGAGTTGAGCAGAATAGTTGGGCTTGAATGAGGCTGGATTTTTCTACCTTTTCACTACCTTCAAAAGACCAGTTTTGAAAAACACACAGTACTTTTCAAGCACTATATAAACTTCTGAAATAAAATGATGTTCAGCAGGACTCTGAGTTGGTGAAATTACAAGTATCTGGGTTAGGCGTTCTGGAGCCTCAGCCAGAAGTGATTGTCATACCATGGCTGCCTCAGTGATAACTTAGACATGTGGGTGCCGTATTGCATGGCTCAGCGGGACTCAGTGCTGAGAGGACAAGGGAACTAACATTTATTGGGCAGTGCTGTTTGACAGGCTTTGGGCCAAAGAGTTTCCACAGATGCATGAGATAACGAGCCAAGGATTCTTTTGATAGAAGATATTACACGGTACATTGGGGGCAAAGCAGAGATTTTTAAAATGGAGAGACTGGTTTCTACTTGCAACGGCTGACTAGTTGATAAAAGTTGGAGGAGTGAGAAACAAGTCAGTACAGAATGGGAACAGGTAGTAATAAATGCAAGTGGGTCAGCCAGGTTGGGAAAGTCTCCAGCGAATAGCTGTGCACTGTAATGTCTGTCATGCTCAGCTGGAGCCAGAAGCGTGCCTGCAGTGCAGCACCCAGTCCACCAACTGTCCTTCTCCTGGGGTGTGACCCGTGCCTTCTCACCCTCCCCAGGTCTGGAATTTTTGTGGAGTTCTCTTGGAAAGCCTTGTTGACTAGTTGCTGTGAAATCAGAGAACTGGATTGGTCACCAAGTTCCAGCTAAGTGCACTGGGCCCACACATACTTACTTCATCAGTACCAGCACACAGTAGGTGTCTGGGTGGTTTTACTTTCCCATCCTGTCCTGTGAAGCAGCCTGGAGCAGGATGGAGAACAGTGAGCATGCGAGGGCCTGTCCTGTGGGCTTTGTCATCCTGCTCACTGCTCCTGGGATCCTGGGCAAGGCTTCGTACTCGATTCCTAGGAGTTCTCACCTAGTAGACGGGAATAATCATTCATTTCTCAGGTTACTGTTAGGGCTAAGGAGATGATCGTGGTAAGCATAGCTTTATTAACAAGCCCTCAGCATGATAACTATCATTACTGAGGTGGGGTACTGCTGGGTTCACCATCCAAGGCACTGATGGAACACGTGGTGTGAATTGTGTGTAAGCTGGGTGGGTCTTGCAGCTTCTTCAGGTTGTGTCAGTGCTGTATTGTATACATGTGTCCAGAAACATGGCCATCTATCCAAACGGGGTCTGTGTATACGTGTATGGTGTAGTAGTTCTCAAATGGGGAGTCGTCTGCCTCTCCGGGCAGTTGGCAATGTCTGAGACAGTTTTGATTGTCATAGTATGGAAGGAAAGTTGCTTGCATGGTGGTAAACATGCTGCAGATGCATAGGTTACCACTACCACAGACAAAAATGAATTTGTCAAGCTAACATGTTGTGGGGGTGCAGATGCCCGCCGCGTGTAGGAAGACACCAACAGACACTCACTCATGCAATTCGCAAGGGGTCTTTATTATCTAGGCATGCGTGGGGCTCACTGAACACACAGGAACAGAGAGCCCGGAGTCCGGCCCGAGTAGGGCTTATATGTTTTAGAACAAAGGGAGGAGGGGTCTTTGCAAGTGCGGTTACAGAAGCAGATGGCATTGGTTACTTTAAAGGGGCTTTTACATTCATTGGGGGAAATAGCTACGTGGAGGTCTGGGGTTAGTGGCAGAGGTTGTTTCCTAATATGGATAGAAGTAGCCCAGGAAAGGCATATTTTACAAATCCCTTAGTCATGAGGTTTGTCCTTATCTTCACAGTTTAGGCCCTCTGGTTTA
>PVLD010024038.1:0-26239 GCA_004027595.1 Dinomys branickii | reverse complement strand
GTCTTTGACTGTATTAATATAGTGTATTACATTTATTGATTTGCGAATATTGAACCATCCCTGCATTCCTGGAATGAATCCTACCTGGTCGTGGTGTATAATTTTCCTTATGATTCGCTGTAATCTATTTGCCAGTATTTTGTTGAGTATCTTTGCATCTATGTTCATTAGAGAGATTGGCCTGTAGCTCTCTTTCTTGATTGGGTCCCTTTCTGGTTTTGGTACCAGTATAATACTTGCCTCCAGAAATGTGTTGGGGAGAGTTGCTTCCTTTTCGATTTCATTGAAGAGTTTGAGGAGTGTTGGCATTAGATCTTCTCTAAATATTTTATAGAATTCTGCTGTGAATCCATCAGGGCCTGGGCTTTTCTTTGTTGAAAAGTTTTTAATAACGTTTTCAATCTCATTAATTGATATTGGGTTGTTCATGATTTTTATGTCTTCCTGATATAATTTTGGCAATTTGTACCTTTCTAGGAATCTGTCCATTTCTTCTGTATTTTCTATTGTATGGGAATACAGATTTTCAAAGTAGGTATTAAGGATCTTTTGTATTTCTTTTGGATCTGTAGTGACTTCATCCTTTTCATTCCTTATTGCATGAATTTGAGACCTTTTCCTTCTTTTTTTGATAAGGTTGACTAGGGGTTTATCAATTTTTATTTATTCTTTGGAAGAACCAACTCTTTGATTCACTAATTTTTTGTAGAGTTTTCTTCATCTCAATTGCATTAATTTCTGCCCTGAGTTTTATAATCTTCTCCCTTCTTTGGGCTCTTGGTTTGGCTTGTTGCTCTTTTTCTAAGAGTTTGAGGTGTATCATTAGGTTATTTATTTGCTCTCTTTCTATTTTCTTTGTATATGAGTTCATTGCTATAAATTTCCCTCTGAGGACTGCTTTCATTGCATCCCACAGATTCCGGTAGGTTGTACTTGTGTTTTCATTTATTTGTAGGTAATTTTTAATTTCTTCTTTAATTTCTTGTGTGACCCATTGGTTATTCCGGAGGTTGTTGTCTAATTTCCAAGTGTTTATGTGGTTTTTGGAGTTCTCTTTGTCATTAATTTCCAATTTCATTGCACTGCGGTCCAATAATATGCATGGGATAATTTCAATTCTTTTGCATTTAGGTTGATATGCTCTATGGGGTAGAATGTGGTCTATTTTGGAGAAAGACCCATGTGCAGCTGAGAAAAATGTGTATTCTGATCCTGTGGGGTGGAACACTCTGTGTACATCTACTAAGTCCATTTGTTCACACTTTTGGTTCAGGTCTGTTATTTCTTTGCTGAGTTTCTGTCCAGTTGACCTGTCTCTTTGCGTCAGAGGGGTGTTTAGGTCCCCTATTACAATAGTGTTATTAGTTATTTCATTTTTTACGTCTGTTAAGATTTGACTTGTAACGTTAGGTGCTCCATGGTTTGGTGCATAAATGTTTAGGATTGTTACCTCTTCCTCTTGCAGCTTTCCCCTAACTAGTATGTAATGCCTTTCTTTATCTCTTTTGATTGTTTTTGGTTTGAAGTTTACATTGTTTGCAAACATAATAGCTACCCCTGCTTTTTTCTGGGGAAATGTTGCATGGAGAATTGTTTTCCAATCTTTGACTTTCAACCTGTGGATTTCCTTTTGAGTAAAATGTGTTTCCTGTATACAGCATATCATTGGATTGTGTTCCTTAATCCAGTCTTCCAATCTTTTCCTTTTGACTTTTGAGTTGAGGCCAGTTACATTAATGGTTATCATGGTTATATGTTGGCTTATTCTAGTCATGTTATTTACTTGTTGTTTTCCTTCTTTTGCTGACTGTTTACTTGCTTGTTCTGTTTAGGGAGTTATTTCTATTGTTGTTCTTGGAATTGTAGTCTCTTTTTTCTCTGTCTAGAATATCTTTTAGTGTTATTTGCAATGCTGGTTTGGCACTCATGAAGTTCTTCAGTTGTTCTTTGTCGTGGAAATATTTTATTTCTCCATTGAATTTGAGGGATAGTTTTGCAGGATTCATCAGTCTGGGTTGGAAGTTGTTTTGTCTCAGAATCTGTAATACCTTGCTCCAAGCTCTTCTTGATTTCATGGTTTTCGTTGAGAAGTCTGCTGTGGTTCTGATGGGCTTTCCTTTATAGGTGATCTGTTTTATTTCTCTGGCAGCTTTTAATATTGTGTTCTTTTGCTGGATATCTGGGATCTTGACTATTATATGTCTATGTGTGTTTTTCTTTGGGTTATGGATCGTTGGAGTTCTATATGCCTCGATTAACTGTACCTCAGTATCTTTTACCTTGTTTGGGAAATTTTCTGCTATTATTTCAGCAAATATTCTTTTTATATCGTTTGTGTGGTCTCCTGCTGTTTCACTCACTCCTATTACTCGAATATTGTTACGTTTTGCCTCATCTTGGAGCTGTTGGATTGACTTTTCTTGTGTCTTTGATGATATTATGAGATCCTTCCTTTCATGCTCATAAGCTGCCATGCTGTCTTCAAGTTCTGAAATTCTATCTTCGGTTTCATTTAAGTGGTTTTGCAAGCTTTCAGTGTAAGTTTTCAAATCCTGACATTCTCTTTGGACCTGTTTCATTCGTGGTAATTCATTCCTAAATTGCTCTTGTAACGTTTCCATTTATTTCCTATTTTCTTCTAGTCTTTTATCTATTTCTTCTCTATGTGTACGGAACATTTCTTCCATTATTGGTTTCAGTTCGTTTTTTGTCTGAGAGATCATTGCAGGTATGTGGGTTATTTCTGCTTTAAGCTCTTTTATGGCCTGTTGGAGTTGTTTCATTTCGGATGCAATCATTTCATAACTTGCAGGTATGTGGCTTCCTGGTTCCCCTGTATCCTCGAATTCAGAACTTGTTCTGGGTGGGGTTGAGTTTTGAGACTGCGTTTTGTTCCTCTGTTTTCCCATTTTTGGGTATCAGATTCAAAATTTTGAGCTATAAATTCCCTAGGCAGTTCAGCAGGCAAAGGTCTGCTGCAGAGGCTGCTGCACTGATTCCTTCTCTTTGGGAGAATGTCCCTTAAGCTGTCTGCTGAGATTTCCACTTCTACTCCCTACCCCAAGACCTGGCTGGGGCGCATAAACAGCTCGCCGCCCCAGGGACCTTGCAGGCAGGGGGCCGCTCAGGTGTTCCTCCCTGGGCGGAGCTCCTCCCCCACTCAAAAATCCCGTAGGGGCTCCCAGCCAGCTCTTCCATCCCGGGGACCGTGCAGTCAGTAGAGCTGCTTGGATGTCCCTCACTGGGCGGAGCTTCTTCCCGACAAAAAAAACAGGGCACCCAATCAACTCACCCTGGGATCCTGCAGGCAGGAATGCCGCTCAGATGTATCTCCCTGGGTCGAGCTTCTTCCTGACTCAGAAATCCTGCTGTGGTGCTCACTCGGCTCACCCATTCCAAGATCTGTGCCGGCAGGAGATCCCAGCGCTCCCTGGTGCTTCTCCGCCTCCTCGGCGTTCTCGCAGGAGCCGATGACCACAGCTGCCACAGTTCCCACTCTCCAGCCGAGGATGGCGCTGGCTGCGGGGGCAGGGCTCTTAGCGGGATCCCAGACCGCTGCCCAGATTGGCGCTGTCTGCCCGAGGAGCACGTTCTCCGAGTTTGCTCTGCTCCACCGCCTCCAAAAATTCCTGGCTTCAGCCGCCTGCGAGCTGTTTGTGTTCAGGACCTGGGAGGATCCGTCACGCCGCTATCATGCTTGGTTGTACGCGGACTCAGCCGAGCCGGGGCCCAAGCGCAGCACCGATCGCCTCGGGCTCCCAGCTCTCAGGGCCCGCCCACTTCTCACCGCGGCTTATCCAGCCGACCCGTTAATGCTCAGGCAGCGGAGAGCAACATGTTCAGTTGGAATTTTGCATCCGCAGACCCGGCACCCGCGCGCAAAGGATCGGTCTCTGGGAGAGTTTCCTTCTGCCGCTCACCTGGTCGCCATATTCCCGGAACCAAAATTTAACTTTAACAAATTAACTAAAAATCTTTCAGTTGCCCTTCCTTTTAATGATATTTGAAACGAGACAATAGTCCATAGTTGCATTCATTTCAGAAGTCTATTTGGACGAACTGTCTTAGTTGAAGAGTTTGCTTTTGAAAATTGAAATATGAAAACGGATGCCCTGGGCTTGCACACTTGTCATTGCAAATTCATGTAATTAAATCAGTGAATTTAAAGGCGAAGGAGAGAAGGTGATAAAATTGGCTCCTAACGATATTATCTGATGGTGCTGGGCCAGAATGTGCAGAAGCCAAAAGCCGACAGCAGTGAAAAATGCAATTACGGGTAGAAGCCCAGTGTCCTAGTTTTTCCTCCCTCTCCCACCCTTGAAGGAACTTCACTAGATGAGCTGCTTTCTTCAGTGTCCCATATTGTTTTATAAACCCTGATGATTAATACCTAACATGCACATGGAGCAACGTCATAACAAACAAGTCATTTAAAGTGGCAATATCTGATTACCCAGGAGCACACTTCACACTGAATTAAATTATATAGTGCTGTCACTTAGTAGGTTATTATTTGCAGATATGAATCTTAATATGCAATATTCTGGCCCTTGTATTTTAAGTTAAGTTCAGCGTGATTGTTTTAGATAGCACCTCTTTGATCTGGGCAGGAGGTAATTAAGCCAAGTGGTCACATGGGACCAGGTCACAGTTAAAACTGCACCATGCTTTGTGTCATTGAGGAAGCATCCAGGAGCATAAATGCTTCTTGAAAAGGGAGGAGTAAAAGTGATCAAGAGCCAGTATCTGTATGTATTAATTCACCCAAACAGTTACAATTTCTGTGTACAGCAGAGAGGCACTAAAAATAAACTTCTTTAGAAAAATGCTTGGATGGTTGCTGACTATTTTAGAGCCCAGTTCTGCAAGTATTTTTAAATGTGTTTTGAACCAAATTGAAGGGAAGGGAAGAAGAAAGAAAGAAGGCCTCGAAGTAGTAAATCATAGACCCTGAAAAGACTGAAGATGAAAGATTGTTTTCCAAGTCATTAGGGCCAAACAACGTGCAAGATGTAAATTTACAGTGCAGCATTGCAAGAACTCCTTTGCCTTTCTGTCATCAGTTAGCTAACTGGAATTTCCTGAGGGAAGATCAAGTTCTTGAATGTGTTTGGAAGCTTATTCTTGCTGTAGGGGAGGGGAGGGGAAGCTGTTCTTGCCTAAGACTGGAGGAGAGAGGATATAGTTAAAGGATATTCCTCACTTTATGAATAACTTTGTAAAGTGGTACAGGGTAATACATTCAGCATATCAGACTCAAATAAAAATACAGTCAGGAATCATTTTGTGACTTCCTCTTGTTTATATTTCTTAACTTTCTTTGCTTGCTTGTTTGCTTGTGCAGCAAGTTCTAAGCCAATTGCTGAGACCGTGTAGGATTGTATGTCATTCTCTGGAGGCCAGAGGACTGTGGGTCATTAGTAGTCCAGCCTGTCTGGGGATAATAAACTTTGAGAGAGGAATAGAAGCTGGGTGATTGGCTCTTGCTTCTTTCTAAGAGAACTCATTCATTCAACCTTTGCCACAGCATTGGGCACAGTGCTTAGTACTCTGATGTGGGAGATAAATAGTTCTGTTCGTAGAACACTGCCCACTCTTTGTGAAGAATCCATTGGTGCAGGGTCCAAACACCAATTCTTAAATTTTAAACACAAATATAACAAGTAGTTACTTTTCTTCTGCAACTAAAAACATGTTCAACTTAAAGGTAAGAAATAGGAGGGAAAGAAAAAGAAGAGCTTGGTGTTTTGTTTTTTGCTGTTGTCAGAGCTATAGAGATTCTAGGGATGGACTTAACATCTCTAATACCTTAACATAGGTCATTCAGTGCTCACTGTGAAATGGAAACATTTTAATTCTTTTAAATTTTCCAACTCATCCCCCATGATTAAGCTAGGTGATTAATGCTCTTCTGAATAAACCAGAATATTATGCTACAAAAATTTTAAAATTCAAAAGTCTAAAAAGTCCAAAACATATAATGAAAGTTGTTTAAAATCAGTCAATCAGAAATTGCTACTGTTAACAAGGTTCAAATCTCATGCATATACACAATTACTGCATCATGTGTCTGTGTTATGGTTTCTGTCTGGGTGTCTCCCAAAGCCTCATACAGTCGTGGGGTGGACTTTTAGAGTTTGACTGATCATGGGTGTGAGAGCTACACCTGCCCTCTGACAGATAGTTTTGCATATGTAAGGAAGAAAGAGGCTGCTTGCCAACACTCCTCCCTTTTTGATCTTGTTGCTTTGCTGTTCCATTGCCATTGCCCTCGGTCATGTGCCACTCTGCCTTGTAGCCAGCCAAGTATGGACCGAAACCTCCATAAACTGTAAGTGAAATAAACCTTTCCCTTCCTTTTAGGGGTTGGGTATTTTGCCTCAGCAATGAGGGAAAAGTAATCAAGACAGTCTGAAAACACAGCCTGATATTTAAGAAACATAGTGAATATGAGTTATCATTAGTAAATGGTAATTAGGATCATGCTTCTTATGTAAGTGCTTATATATGATTTTATCCTGTTTGATTATATGAACTTCATAGTTTACAGAAATTCTCATATTTTTGAACAGTTGTATTTATTGTATGTGTTAACATTTTTAGGCAGTAGTCTCTATGTCTCAGAATATTACTCTAATACATAAAAGTGAAAATACCTGGCTAAGGCAAAGCATTTTAAAAAGTCATAACATAAAATCTGAAATTGCCCCGTGTATAAAATCCATGTTATTTTATCCTAGCAATGAGATGAATACATTTTCCTCTAAAATTTTTAGGCATATCTGATAGAAAAATAATTACCCTTTATGGTTTGGATATGGTATGCCCCCTAAAAGCTCACTGTGTTGAAGGATTATTTGCCAATGCACTTTGGGAAATAATGAGACCATCAGGAGTCCACCTGCATCTGTGGATTCTTCCACTGATGGATTCAGAATTTCACAACATTATTGGGAATACTATTGGGTACAGTGCCATTGAAGGGAGTGGCTTATAGGGATGTTGCCTTTGGGGCTGTATCTGGTCCCCAGTCTCTTCCTCTCCGGCTCTCTTCCTGCTGTTTCTGCTTCTTGTTGCCATGAGGTGAGTGTCTTTCTTCCTCCACACCATTTCACATGACACTCCTCGCTCATCACAGGCCTAAAAACCAAGGACCGTGGACTAAAACATCTGAAACCATAAGCCAAAATGCATTTCCTCCTTTTGGTTGGTTATGTCAGGTATTTTGTTACCAAACAACAGAAATCTGATTTCCACAATCTTGTTACTTATTATGGGAGGGATTTGAAATATTTTGGGGAAGTGGGCTAGAGAAGCCCTGGATTGCTATAAGCAGAACTTTATGGGTGGTTCTGGTCAGAGCTCCGAAGACCAGCATGGTAACAGGAAAACAGATAGCAAAGGACAACCTCATGAAGTTTCAGTTAGGACCAACGACACCACTGGTTATTGACCTAGAGGTCATGTGAGGGACGCTGTGACAGAAAAGCTGCTTATGTCTCAAGAGCTTGTGTGAGAGAAAATTTAGAGGTAGCACAATAATGGATCTGGCAGAAATATCAAGACAACTGAATATTCAGACTGGAACAGATACTGCTGTTTTCCATCTACAATGAAAGTCAGGAACGAAAAGCAGATGTGAAAACTTTGCAGGTTCATCAGAAAAGAATTACCTGCAGAGCTGGGGCAAAAGAACACAAGATTGTGTTTCAGAAGTGGAATAGCTGCATCAAATAGAACCTCTCATTTTACTTTTTGAGAAATCACATTGTTTTCCAAAATCATTGCACCAATCTACACTCCCACTAACAGTGGAGAAGGGTTCCTTTTTCCCCAGAGCCCCACAAGCATTTGTTCTAGTCTTTAGTCTTATAATTATTTGCTTTCCATGTTTATATGCACAGGGCTGCCATTCACTAAAGCTTTCAGTCAAGACTTGATTGCTTGTATTTATATTTCTAGCATGAAAAATTAAACAGTGATAAGTCAACTTACAGATAAGCTGTTGGTCTTTAAGAAATGCTTCTTTGCAGTATGACTATGACAAAGTAGTTTATTGATTTATAGCTAAACTATCATAGCTATAACTTGGGTTTTGCACACTAAAATGAGTGAATGTTGTTTTATTTTTCCATAATCTATGTTTTCACACTGTCTCCCTTTAGAAATCATCCACTGAAGTTTCTAACACAAATATTTCTCTTCCTCTTTCTCTCTCTGTTTCTCTCTCTGCCTATTTAGTCTTAAAACCGAAAATATGCTAGTAAAATTCTAGTTAATGTTACTTCACAGAAATTCTCATATGGTTTTTATTGGAAAAAATGTCTTAGTTGCTTTTGAACTTTGAATTTTTTTGGGGGGGGGGCGGTACTGGGGATCGAACTCAGGACCCTGCGCTTGCTAGGCAAGCGCTTATTCCACTGAGCTATATCCCCAGCCCCTGAACTTTGAATTTTTAGTTCCATTATTTTAAAATATAAAACTATTGATTATGAAATGTGTTGTGACCCTCATACTTCATCCTCCTGAGTAGCTGTGGTTAGAGGCATGTACCACTATGTCCAGGCTCTAGTCCATCTGAACAATAAGAAATAAAGATGAACCTTGGTTTAGATGAAGTGAATTATCCTGCCTCCTGGTAATCATACAATCCTGAAACAATTTCTTCCCCAGGTTCTACTCCACCACTGAATTTCAAAAATAAATTTAAAAATCATCATATTTCTAAGGTTATCTCTTAATAGTCCTAAAGTAGAACTTACATATGTCCCTGTAAGGCAAATAAGAAAGTACCTGAAAGCAGACAAATCTCCTGAAAGACAAAACCATCTATTATCATTACAGGGACAAAAACATCTTAACCCTTCCCTGTCTTGTGTGAGGCCCTGGTTCTGTTACCAGTACCACAATCAATCAGTATATAAACAAACGGACTAGCGAGTTAAGTTTGTGCAAAGACTGTTATGAAATAAATATGAGATCCATTAGCCCACAGATGGGCCTTGTTAACAGTACCCCTTTATCTTCATATAAAGTCTACTATTTGAAAAGTGGTTATTGTTCTAAACTAAAATTCTCTCCTTTTATTCTAATATTATATCATAAATTTCAAGTTTCATTTGAAAACAAGTATGGAAATAATACATTAGAAAAACCCTATGTATGCTGTTTTGGCTTGATACTTAATCACTATGTTTCATAATACCTTTTGGAATAACAAAGTTTTGTGAAATGCTGTCTTGTGTATATCTCAGGATGCAAAGTTAATAAAGTATATATGTGCACAAATATAAAAAAATTATTGACTATATAAGTACTATTATTAAGAGTCAATAAAATTACTTGCTTTGTTAATATTAGATTCTATTATTATCTATAATATATGATCATGAATAAACTGGTAGTAAAATTACTAACACGGTTGCAAGACAAAACAATTCATAAAGCCTACAGGTGCTAGATAGAAATCTAAATATGGATTGAATATTGTTCTCCAGTTCCATTGGTAACAAACAAATCAGAAGTGTTTAGGACTCTAAAACATGCTAGGTTGCCATAGGCAGTGCATATCAGTGCCATAGTATATTTTAGATCTTCAAAAACACCACAGGAACATTCAGCATCTTTCGGACACCATTGGAACCACTCTCTCAAGAAGGTTCACATTTCCAACATGAGATTACAGCACATTCCTCCCTATGATGTGATATCTTTGTGAGCCTGCCTTGTCTGATATTTTCCACAATAGAAGCCAAATGCTATTAGAAAGCCAGGGCAGAATGCCAAATGAAGCTGGCGCTGCCCAATCAGATTTCAAAGTTTGAGAAATTATGCAGTAACCAACTAGTACAAGTGACCCATGACTAAATGAGCATGGCTATCTATGCATAACATAAAATATTTTCCTTTTAATTTATAGGTGGCAATTTTCTTCAGATGATTGCTAAATGTTAGGATATTAATAGTCATTAAATCGTATAGACCTAACTACTTGATCAACGAAACTGTCAGAAGATTTGTTTGGCCAGGGGCTCTGCTGGAAATATTGTTGAGATACAAGAGCTCTATGAAATGAGGACATCTGAAAACCTGTGGAGTTGGGATGTTTGTTTTCTCCCTTTACTTTTATTGTTTACTCAACTCTGCTCTCATTTTTATAACTATAGACAACAATGTTCATAAGTCAGTGTTGTGATAAAGTGCTTAATGCTATAAAAATTATTTATAGAAGTAAATTTGTGGTCCTGGTCTTAAACACTTCTGATTTGTTTATTACCAATGGAACTTGAGAATAATATTCAATCTGGATTTAGATTTGTAATAAAAGTTGATCAAACATTTTAAAAAATAGTGAGGTTTCAGTTTCATGAAAACTTCAAAGCATAGTTTTAAAGCCCTTTGGACTTCACAAAGCCAACTGAATATTGCCAACACGCTCTTTTCTTTAAATTTTTAGGTTCTTGTGTATTTGTGGAAAAACTTAATATTTATGTTGCTGATTTATTTATACTTAACTCACCAGAATGTTTGCTAATCATTTCATATCTAAAGAGTTTTATAACAATTTACAACCGGAACCTTATTTACTTGTTTATTTATTTAGAGACAGGATTTCACTATGTAGCCCAGGCTGGCCTCCAACTCACAGAAATTCTCCTGCCTCAGCCTCCTGAGTGCTGAGATTACAGGTGTGTGCCACCATGCACATCTATAAATGTTTCTTGACTTTTTCTTCTGTTAATCAGAAATTCAGTTTGTTTACAAATCATGTAGAACAAGAATCTCAAATTTTACTTTCATTAGATGTAGTTCAGAGAGCAACTGGGAATAAACCAGTACAATGTTTTCAAACATCTGCCTCTTGCTCTATCTCAGGGTAGCAGATTTGCATTGTGGTCAGTGGAAAATGATTTTAATCTTTACTCAGTGAAATAATAAAATAGTTTTATGTATGTTTCCTTTTAATGGAGATGGGTTTGTTCTGTAAACAAAGTCGAGTTCTCATAACTTTTAAGTTTTCTTCATGTGTGAGTCTAAGACAGTGCTGTTGCTTTCACATTTCACCCGGAATATGGAAGCCTACATAATAGCCTCTGGCAGCACATCTTAACTGTGATAAGTGCTGCCTCTACTGTGAAAGATATGTCCTGCATTAAACAACAGTAATATGTTAAACACTTTAAAAATGATCATGTCTGTAAAAACAACTGTTTGTTCATCCCATCATGTTATTTGGCTTAACTTTTAAAAGTCTGCAACATAAGGCATCAAGCAAAATTAAAGTTAAAGCAATTAAATATGTGCAGTTCCCTCTGATACACAAAGACAGCCTGGTAGCGCCTGGACATGTTTCTAGCTGGAACCCCTTGAAGTCGCCATTTCTAAGCGAAAGAGTGCCCCGTTATCAGCCATTTCACAAGTTTGAAGCTATATCTACCATGAACTTTTCAATATGGAAAGTTCCATTATAGGTGAAAGTCTTTTTTTTTTTTTTTTTCTGTACTGGGGATCGAACTCAGGACCCTGCGCTTGCTAGGCAAGCGCTTATTCCACTGAGCTATATCCCCAGCCCCGTGAAAGTCTTTTTAAACTGGGCAGAACTATTTATATTTTAAAATAGTTGATCATATGGTTATCACATCATTCTAAGCCAAACACATCTTAATGAATCAGGAAAGGAAGTGGATACTTGAGTAGCCTGTTTTCATCTATCCCTGAGAACGCCCAGCTTTTGCAGTTCCCACCCTAAATCTCAGGGAGCTAAAACATGGGTCTCACCGGCACTCCTGTCTCCGCCTCTCCGGTCCTCGTGCTCTGATGCCCACTGGTGCTACAATGAAGTTCTATACAACCAGAAGGAAGGGGACGCAGTGAGGGGCAAACCGGCTCCTCAATCTCCTGCTGGCAAAGTCCGGTCGCTCCGCTCTGCTCAGATCTCAGCTGCCAAAGCACGTCGCAGGGCCAGTTACACAGCCCTGCCTGGTGTCCTGACGGTGAAGGAGCAGGGTGCTGATAAACAGCTCTAATAATCACGATCCCGAAGCTCTACATCAGAGCTCTCAGGTGACCTCAAATTCGCCCCGGAATCTGAACCTTAAGGAATACCGGCCAAGACTCCAAATTCCATTAAAGGAAGATCTGTAAGTTCTCATAAAACTGCGCGCTGGAGATATAAAGCCTCCTAGAAGAGGCGGTGTGTGGTATGAGGAAAGAGTATCTGCTTCACTGTTTGGGTGAACTAACTGCTCTACAGTCAGATTTAATTAGCACGTTGCACAATAGCCCTGGACCCTCTCACCTAACCGGGGATGTGATCCAAAGCAGACAGACTCAATCGATGATACCTCCTGCAGCCAAAGCCGCTGTTGGCTGCAGCTTCACGTGGTGTTCACTCCAAACAGCCCGCTGGCTAATTCCGATTCAGTTACAAACCAATACAGCTGGGCAGGGGGATGTAGCTTAGTGGTAAAGTACTTGCCTAGTGTGTGAGGGCCTGGTTCCATCCTCAGGACAAGGGGGAACAATTCACTTAAGACTGAAAGGGGAGACAGAAGCCCATCTGACTATTAAATGGGGTGTGGTGCACAATTAGTTGTATACACTCACACACACATTTCTTTCTGAGAAATTCCTCAAGGAAAAACTTCTTATGTGGATTGAAAAATATACAAAAATGAATTCTGGGTTACAACAGAAGATAACCCAGCATAAACAAGATTATTATTGATGGGTAAAAGCTCACACAAAATATGATTTAGGGAGAGAACACTGGATTTCTTTAAATTGGCTGGTAATAATCAGCTTGAAAATTTCAAAGTAAACATTAATGATACACTTGAGAATCTCACCAGCATCAATATTGCAATATTCTACTGTTTATATAATTTTCCAATCATTTTTAATTTCTCCACTGAAAATATTAGATCAGGCACCTGTTGGGATCACTATTTACCTCCAGTGGGGTTACAGAAGAATCAATCTAGAAAATCCATCCTGAACCCAAGGCACCACATGAGTTTTCTTTAGTATCCAGATTGTCTTTGCTTGATTTAAAAGACATCTGAAGTTGCTATAGGCAGGAAAGCCAGCCCACTAGAAAGGAATTTGCAACTCTTGCTTTGGAAGTGCCTAGATGCCTTGGCTGTGGATAGATTACAAAATTAGTCCAGTCAGCCCAGGGAACATTCAGCCTCTGTGAACCTGCCTCGTTAGCTTCATTTGCTCTGATCTGATCACACTGACCCTTTTTGCATGTTGCTTTTATTTTAAAATATCATTATTTTGCCTTCATAAAAGAGAAAGTACTGCAACAGCATCACACATCACCTAGGAGCAGACTGGGGCTGCAGCTCAGAGACAGAGCACCTGCCCGGCTGCACAGTGCCCTGGGTCCCATCACCAGCACTGCACAGAAAGATCCTCGGCTCCTAGTAATTTAATTGCTCCTTAATTTTTTCCGATGTTGCTGAGCTATATTCCCAGTCTAAACATTAAATGTCATCGTAAATATATCATTAAGGGCAACATTAAATGTACGATACAAAACAGCTACAGTCTTTAACTAGCTATAGTTGATTTGTAATATCTACAGCTTTAACAGTGTTTCCCTCACAGTTTGATTCCTTGCAAAATAATTTTTATCATTTTTACTCAAATTGTTTTTTCTGTGACTGAGTCTCTGTTTACTCCTGAGGCTCAGAAATAGTTTTGCGTCCTCTTCATTTCCTTTCACTTTTGTCCTTGGCCTCTCCCTTTGTGCCATCCTGTTCTCCAGATGCTACATCCTTGCCTGTGAGCCTGGGCTCAAATATTCCTATATTAACGTTTCTAGATCCTTTACGTAATATATATGCTCTTTGCAGTGTTTTACTGAGCTTACTGTAGGTTTCGTGGCTTCCATGGCAGGGCTGTCTGGAGATAGAATTTCACTTCAAAGGCCTAACTCAATCCCTTCTCATCTGCTGCCTGCAAATCCAATTTCCACACTCACTGTGAGCAAGAGGTCAGGTCGACGATTTTACCATCTTATTGCTATTATTTTCTTATATTCACTTTCCTTTCAATATATTTTTAATGTGCCTCAAGTGCCACGGGCTCTTGGCCAGCATTTTTGTATTTACCTGCCTGTGTAAGTCCATCTGTTACTGAGAAGGGAACCCCTTCCTCCAGTTCTCCCCCCATAATTACAGTCAGTGGTTTTATGCATTAATTAACTAATCTGGAACTTGAATTTGGTAAGATCTTCAAAAAGAAATGATTCATCACATAGATAAAGATTTAATACTTGTGTAGACTCATGGTTTATTCCCTACCACAATGTACTGCAGCTTAGAAAAACTGTCAACTTTGTTACTTGGAAAGGTGGCCAAATTATATTTTATGGACTTGATTTGGTTTCCATCTTTTGATATAAAGCATTTATCCTCTTTATGTCTGGCTTTCTCCATAAGGAAGAATTTATGACACAATTTAATCTTGTTTTTTAACTCCTTATATTCAATTGTTGAACAGAAATGGCTTTAAGGTGTTCTCCCATGAGTGAAAAAAAAATATGGGACCCATTCTGCTGCAGTTGGACTTGAGAATACCTAGAGATTTTCTGTACTTTGTAAACAAAATCCAACCCTCAATCCTGACCACAGGTGAGGGTAATGAGTCTTCCAAACAGAGACAAACTATTATTTTCATTAATTTCAGCCTTAAGTCATGTTCATCTTATAATGGAAAACCCTCTTGACTACTTTTATTCTAGGAATTCATTTTATTTTAGCCAGGTAAGCAATGTATTCTGTAAAGAAATTTCACGTAAAAGGTACAGGTCAAAGAACACCTATGTGTTAAATGTTATGGCTCAGATTTGCTAATGAATATAAATGCAGTATGCTTTTTTCTTCTTTCTAATTCTACACAATGGCTATTCTTTGATTTAACTTTATATATCTTAGATAAATGTGCATCTAGCTTAAGCAAATCACAAAATTCTCTGCAGTATCATGTTCAGGTGGTATTTGAAATCGCTCCATCTTTATGTGAAACCTCATCCCAGGATGCGGGCAGGACACCCCTAGTGTATGTACAGCATTTAAACAGAAATTAAGAGGATCCTGTTCATAGCTCCGAATAGTACTGCTGAAACCCTCTGGTGCTGCAGAGTGGTGAGCGCAGTCCCAGATACTGGCGGTAAGCACAGAGGGCGTCCCTGAGGGAGTAATTCTGGGGCTGCAGTAGCACAGCATCCACAGGAAACATTCTGATCATTAAGTCACGTACACAAGCAATATCCATCCAAAAGCAAATAAATGAGTTTGAGGATCTTCAGTGCTTTTCCCTTGGAGGGGAAAATGTATTAACTTGCAATAGGAAAGACTATCATAAGAATAAAAATGGAAGGAGAGGGTAAGAGTCGGCAATAATTTGAGGGCTGTTAACAAAGCAAATAACCAGTTTTTACCTGACTTAAATTTATGTGACTCATTTTCCTACTGTTACCAATCAGCAAATAAAGATGATAGTTTTTAAAGTTAGAAGATGTAGGCCTGAATACTTACCCTAAAGCCCTGACCAGTCTCCGCCTACAGATAGAACTTGAACAAATTTGTAGTCATTTAAACAGCTTCCTTCAGAAGAGTAGGAAATTCCACTTGTTGAATATTTATTTTAGATATATGCTGTGGGATGAATTTAGAAATTTCCCTGCTATCTATAAAGCAATTTGAATTTTACTAACTTGAAAAGTGCCTTCTATTGATATCTGCTGATAACTGGAAATTATAGCTATAGCAGCCTCTCTGTTTCTTACTTGTTTCTGGCTTAATTTTAAGAAGCTTAATTCAAATATTATTGGTTTAGCCCTTGCATATATATTGACTAGTATTTTGACATATTATTTGAAAATAGCACTTAATAAATTTAATATATCACAGCACATCAATTCTCCCATCAGTATAATTGCTAGTCATTTTCAAGAAATTTTCTTATATCTCATTCCTCAAGTAAACACTTAAATATTTTAGAATAGTTGTGCATTGCTAGACAATGTTTTTCTGGTTTTTTTTCATACCATAAAAGGTATCTATAGAGGAGAAACCAAACATCGATAACTCTGTACCAAAGAAACACACCATGCACTGAACTCCGCACTGTGGAGTTCATACGTGGAGCCCAAACACCCAGCGCTACTGTTTTGGGGACAGGACCTTCAGAAGATAAGTACAGTTAAGTGGAAACCTAGGGTGGTGCCCTAACCAGGGATGTTAGTGTCCTTCTGAGATGAGACTGCAGAGCACTGCCCCCTTCTCTCTGGTACTTAAGGACAGCAGAAGGAGCAGCTGTCTGCCAGTCAAGGAGAGAACCGTCACCAGACACAGGGTCTGCTGCCATCCATCTTGCACTAGCTGACTCTAGGAGGGTGAGAAATAAATGCCTGTTACGCCATCATGCATTGTATTTTGTTCAAGTTCAAGGTGCTCATGCATTTTCTTAAATTGCAACCCTTACCTTATTCCATTTACTTATATGCAGAAAAACAATTGCCAAGAAATTCTGAGCCCAAACCATTAGGGTCTTGTGACCTTGCTCTTTTCACTGACCAACCTCAGTAATGTGTTGGGATGGGAAGCGTAAATCAAGCTGCTCTCCGTGAAGCCGGCCATGGCTCAAGTTGGCAGACGCTCAATAGGATCTTTCACAGGGGCATAGGCAGAGCAACAGCACCGGAAACCACTGAAATATGCAGCCATTTCCCTTTCCGCTATAGACATAGCTGTAATTGTTATCAAGCACTTTCAGCACTGTGTTTGCCAAGGAAATAGAAAAGAATAACACTGCCGACAATGCCGCAAGCCCATTAACAAGCTTTTCTGAGAAACTGGCTTCTTTCAGGTTGGTCAGCCGTGTCTCCCATGGTGATTTAAGCACGGCCCCTTCAGCTTAGAGTCAGAACCAGGAGGGCCCATAAATCATTGAAATGCAACATGCCTTCAGTTGCATATTAGTGGTTTGGAAAAAAAATGACACGCTTCTTCCCTCTGCTTTGGAAAACCTAAGAGCTCCTTCTGTTTCCCTCCTAGGTTGTATTTCCTCTGTTGGCTTTTGCCCTGGTAGGCAATGGCATACACAAATCACCCTCAGCGGACCACGAATTACTCCAGGTGGCGAAGAGATACAAACGTGGATGATGTCGTAGACTCACCTATATCTTAGAAGAAGATGAAGGAGGTGTTCTTATTTTATTTGACCATAGTTTCATTTAAGGATTCTGTCTTCTATGTGTGGCATAGCAAAAGCCACGAGTTTTGAATATTGATGAATTCTATGGACCCAGCAGTTAAAAATACACTTTGTATGCATTCGTTGTTATTCTTCACCAATTTCACAGGTTAACAGCAAGGACACCACAATTTCAACATAAGGAACTGAGACAGAACTGCACAAGTACCTTTTTCTCAGGAGTGCTGCTTATCAACAGTGGCCTCAGAGTTAAGTAGTTTATCTAGCTCCAATACCCATGTTAGCTAGGTTTTTCTTTTTAGGAAAAACCATAAGAAATTTTCTAACAAAAAAAATAAGAGCACTAATTACTACACTGTGCGATGCCATCTTCAAAGCAGTTATTCAGAGCGTAAGACACAGAGAGTGAAGATTAGAGACTCCGTACGGAAACCGGCATCTTCACTAATACCAGCTCATGGAGGAAGCACTGCGTCATGAGATCTCAAATAGGTCTACGGAATATGGAAAAATACATTTCTATACATTACTATAACTGCTGTAAAATTAACAGAAAGCAACACGGAAACGAGTTTATTCTGCCATCTGCACGGTTGTCTGCACCTCAGTTTTTTGGCATTCTTAGCACTGTGGGATCGTGTGGGAGCACATCCGGAAACACGATAGGTCAGATCCACAAATACTGATCCAGCACTAGCTGATGAAATACGTTGACTCTAGTGAGCAAATTGGTTTCAAGTAAGTTATTCCAAGGGCCAAAGACAAGGAAATTGGTTTCCCAGGAGATGGCAGCAAAAGGAAAACACAAGAATCCTGTGCACTAGAAGCTGACCCATGAGGGAGAATCTGAATCAGATAAGTAGCACTCAAGGTCAGAAGGACATGGCACCGGAGACATTCCTCTTCAGTGACCTGGCCAGAGGGAGAACTGAGATCTAATTGGAAAATGCGGTAGCAAATACTCACTATCACAGGGTCTGGGTGGGCCAGATGTGGGTACTGATGGCAGATCAGATTGGAGGCCATGCACTGACATCCCACGTTCAGGAGCAGAGAAGACGCATGTGTATCGAGAATCATGGCCAGTTAACAGAAAGTTGTAACTGATTGAATAACTTTTTCTGTAACAGAAACCAAGGGATAACTACATAGTAAAGTGTCTTAGTTACTTCATTGCAGGGACAAAATACCTCACACCCACAATTTAAGTAAAGGGAGCTTTATTTCAGCTCACAGTTTGCAGAGGTTTCAGTTCTTAGTTGGCTGGCTCCAAGGCAGGGTGGCATGGCAGTAGGACACGGCAGATGAGCTCGCTTATGGCAGGGCAGGAGAAAGCAGAGGGGCAGAGAGAGAGAGAGACAGAAAGACAGAGAGACAGAGACACAGAGAGAGAGAGGGAAGGGGAGGGAAGAGAGAGAGCAAGAGGGAGAGAGGGAGCAGGAGTGAGATGAAGCGGGGAGAGAGGGAGAGAAGGACAGAGAAATAAGGGAGAAGGAGGGCATCCAGGATTCCAGGCTATGCTCCAGTGACCCACCGCATGCAACCAGATGTCAGCTTCCAGTCACATTTAGCTGTGGACCCATCAGTGGGCTAACACACTGAAAACTATCACACTCTTGTGATCCAATCATTCCTCAAAAGCCACACCCACAAGCACATGAAGCTTTAGGGGAACATCCAGATAAAATCAGAGCAATCATCACACAAAGTCCATAATTTATTTCCTTGCTTTACTTCCTCTTTGAATTCCCGTGTGCTCCCTCCACTCCAGCCAAGTTTTACTTCTACACTGCTGCAAACACATTTGGTTAGAATAAAAGTTTTAACCTTTCCTTCATTTCTACTTGTGTAGTTCAGTACCCTTGCATATTTTCTGGATTCCTTCCCTCAGTCTTTGAGTCCTTCTTTTACCACTTTCTCTTTTGCATCAGTTTGGATTTTGGTCAGCAGCTGGATGCCCCAGGAGATCTGGTTGTAACTGTTAATTCAGAGGATTGACATGTCCCATTATGATAGGCACCTAAGTGAAACAGAAATTAATAGGCAGTGGGAGAGGGATTGGACTTTCAGAAGGTGAAGACGTCAGAGTTGTGGCTGAAGGTGAATCTGAAGAGGGCTGGGCCTCAAGGAGACCAACAATTAGACTGCAAGTCTCCCAAGAGATAAAGAGCAGAGCGACATTAACGCTGTAACCAGCAAACCCTGGTGCATTGAGCGCAGGTGCGCATCAGACACAGGGGTGAGGGACCAGGACATCTGGACCCAAACATACCTCCCTCTCCAGGAATACCCTTGTTCTTTCTAAGATCAGAACTTGGAGCTAAACTAAAGTTACTGATGTGCACCATGCACCCCTGCTAAGTGCCTTGGTCCCCTCCTGGGTCAATGTTAGCAGAGCGATTCTATTCATACTCCTGCAGGCTGATTGTAGTAGGACCCACACTGTATCAATATTGTGATTCTGTGTACAAACTATGCTTGGAGAAAGAGCCTGCACAGCAACCGACTTTGGGTGCTTCTCCTGTATCTCAGGAGCTTCCGGCCTGCAAACCTTTCTACTTTTCACCTCATTTGTCCTGGAAATTCATGTTTTGCTATTGAGGGGACATTAACTTGGCACATCAGACATCTAACAGGTGGGGAGTTATGTGTTTTAAATACCACTAGTTTCTTGGCAAAGAAATTTGATTATGTCTATAACTCATTCACAACACTTTCTACTGCATTACGAGAAACTTCCCTAATGTCAGGAGATGTACTCTTATCCAAAAGTTTAATCTTAAAGAATGAAAATGACCTATGGTTTTAGACAGTCCATAGCAAGATAAAACTCTGTGTCTCTGTTCTTTCTTCTTTAGGTTGATAGAGGGGAGGGTTTCACAGTAAGGAAGAGACAGAAAAGTCATGCTTTTTGCTGTGTTAATTTAGCATTTTTCTCTTATTCCATTTTTAAATATTCCGAATGAGTAAAGCACAATTGAAAAATGAGACAGTACTGATCTAACCTTACCTGCAAGATATCTGTAAAGTGTATCACCAGGTAAAATGTTCAGTTTTGCAGGGCTAATGCATAAACTGACTGCGATGATGAATTTTACCAGTGCCAATCGTTTGAAGGAAGCCCAGACATCAGAATTCCATATTTTCTCAGTATCAGTGTATTCACTCTGCTTATTTCCTTGTTTTTTTTTTTGAGAGGCTTCAAATTTCCACATCATAACCACTAAATATATATTAAATTCACTATGTAGTAATTTTAACATTTCAAAATAGTGTCTGAGTACTGTATTTTGTTGTAACTATATGAGAATCCCTAAAGGTAACATGAATTATTTTTGAAAAAAGTTAATGACAAGTGCACATTGGTCCTTTAAACAAATTATCTTTTACTTGGTTTTGACTCTTGCTGTATTGATGTGAAAGTGTTCACAACATCGACTCTCTATCATGCGCAATGCACGTGCTCCAGTTGAGGTAATTAACTTTAAATCTAAATAAATAATATTTCTCATACCTCACAATAGCCAAGAAACGTTTTTTAAAAAAATAAGAGCCAAGTAGAGAATATTTCAGCAGTATAAGGCATCTGACCTTGATGGCAACCAATGAACTCTTACTGGTAGAATGACAGCAATGCAGGCACCATATAAGGAATCACACTGTCTATGTTCTAGAAGCCTTTATTCACAGTCAGGGAACAGGCCAGATAGGGTACCGAGACTATAGATTCTTTTCAACGTTAAATAATTGCTCAGGAATTCATGGGCAGTTGTACACCTAACTTTTATTACCATTGGCAAAGCTGTGTGTGTCTGTTTTCTTGACCTCTTGTCAGGTTTATGTAACTGTCTGTAATCATGTTACTTACTCCTTTCTTTCAGTTTTACAGATAACAATGTTTGGTTAAGAGATAGTTAAGCAATTAGAGGTACAAAATTTTATTTTCCGGTAACAGTTTCTTCCTTCTCACCAGTTTTCCATGTAGAACATTCTCACAATGGAGCAATATCACTCAAGGAATCACGAAATACCATATAGAAAGAACTTACAAGTCTTTTAGTGTAAGGTTCTGTTTTGAAAATGAGGATTTGGGGATAAAGAAATTAAGTTTCCCTAACGGAATAGAACAAAGTCCTCCACGCACCCGATCTCAGAGTGGAAGTGAGGCCTCCCACCTCTCTGGTACATCTCTGTTCTCACGTTTTCAACTCTGTGCTCAATGTCTGTCGTCCCCACCAGATACATAGGCTGGTGGGAGAGCAGTGCACAAATAAAGCAGCCTAACACTCTGGGGGCGGGAAGATTCAATCAACACTGATTTACTCCTCCGCCATGCTCAGAAACTGACTCAGAATAAACTGTTTCCCACAGCCTTGCCAAGATACTGACAAATACCAACCAAACACAA
Organism: Dinomys branickii; assembly: GCA_004027595.1. Taxonomy (NCBI): domain Eukaryota; kingdom Metazoa; phylum Chordata; class Mammalia; order Rodentia; family Dinomyidae; genus Dinomys; species Dinomys branickii. The sequence continues at coordinate 4,602 of PVLD010024038.1, read as the reverse complement.
AATGCCAAGTTATAAGGCCTTGTGTCTGAAGGACAGGATAAGGGGGTTGTTCGCTATCCTATTTAGTAATGGAGGCTACACATTCACACATTCACGTCTTAAAGAAAGAAGAGTAAACCTCTATCCAGAAGCTTCAGAGAGATCAGGAATAACAACCACCCAGCTCCAATCTGCATGTTAAAGAGTTGCATAGCTTGTGAACAATGAGGCATATCTTTTGGAAAAATGAATCAGTGAGTTTTGACAATGGTGCATGGTGTTGGTGGTGGTGTATGTGCGTGAGTCCTGTGTGTGTGTGTGTGTGTGTGTGTGTGTGTGTGTATGTGCATGTGAATGCATTTTCTCCTGTGAGCTCCTGGAGCAGAGTGTGCTGAATGTGGTCCTCAGAAAGGTACCAGGATCTGGATGTGAGGTTGCTAGGCAACCTTCCCTATTGTCTTAAACAAACTGCATGGAGCTGGCAGCAACTGTCAGAGTTCCTGGCTCTTAAGAATAACAGAGCTGAAAACACAAAGAACAAAGGTCTTCCATAAAAAATGGCAATAAGTAACCGGAACTTCCAATGACAGTAAATTCAGGCACTTGGATGTTAAAGCGATTAATAAGGTTAACAAATATAAGAGGTCATTTGAATTCTCTTTGTTGTCAAATACTTCTCCCGAGACACCTTCATTTAAATCATTTAAATGGTAAGACCATCTGAAAAGAGCATCCTGTGCTGTGATTCTGATAAGTTATTACTCTAAAATCACCATTTTTTATGATTCATGGAAAATTTTATCTTATGGAAAATAGTATAAACTTTATCTTGAATACATTTTATATTCCTTATACAGACACAAAGTCTATCATTTGTGTTAAAAACAATTCACAAAACTATACCACCCAAGTACAACCGCTTTTTCCTTTTATAGCCCTACCCGGGCTTTCTTCCTCTCCCTTGTCACTGAGAGGTGGCAACATGCAACAACTAAATAAAGCTCCACGCACACTTCATAATCTCACCACTGTGTACACTGCCTTGCAATCTTCTGTACATCTGGAATTATTTCACAATAAAAAGTTAAAAAAGCAAATAATTTTTAATATTTCAAAATTAAAGCTCTACCTCAAAATAATGAACCATAGTCCTATGGGTGAAATCTCTGCTAGGTGCAAATGACTTTCTTTTCTTTTCTTTGTTTTATGATTTTCTTTCCTTAAATTAATTGGTGCTTTAGCATCCAGTTCAAAATAATTTGATAGGAGAAACATGGATTTTTTTGGCAAATATTTTTATATATTGTCAACATTGAAGGGTGATATTTAAAAATTTATTGTGAAATCAACACCATTGTGAAATTTAATGTCAAAGAATCTTCCAAAGGAGACTGAGGTTTAAAATGTTCTCCAACCAGAATATATTCCTTCAAAAACAACATTCCTTGGGGCAGTGTTCCTAAAACCCTGTGTGTATATGTGGATGTGTTCCAGCTGTTTATTCTGAAGTAAATACAGACTTAACAGCAATTCCAAAGGTAGCACACAGAGGCTCCATACCCTCTCACTGAGGTTTCCCCATGCTCACAGCTGTGCACACTGCTTAATTTCAAAACTAGGAATTTACACTGGTGCAATGTGCAAGTGAGTTCTATGCTACCGTCACACATCCACAGTGGTGTCTAGCTGTCTGCGATGAATTGGTATCTCTCCTGCTCAGGAGGCTGTGTAAATTGGTATACAGTGTCATATAACCTATTCACATTCTCCCATGTTCCTTAAAGCATCTCTTATTCCATTCGATAAAATGCGAATACTACGTAATGCTGTATACAGTAGTTGTACTGTACTGTCTATGAAATCATAGCAAGGAAGGAAAAGCCTGTGAGTGCTCAGTTCAGACCACAGTGTTTCTCCTGGAGTATTTTTCATTCATGGTTGTTGAATCTGAAGTTGCAGACCGACCACACAGAGGCACATGCTGCAGGTGCTTCTGGCCCTCACCTCCTTCAAGGTTCAGCAGTGCTCTACACTACAGACGTCTACTGGCACCACCGTTTCTGCACTTGCGTGAGGTGTAGAAACTCAACCTTCTCCAAGCTCCTCACTGCTCCGCCTGTTACAGCGTTCTGGGCTGAAATACTCTGCTATGCATATGGACAACGTTTTGAAAAAGGATGTTTCTCTCTACTTGAGAACACTTGAGAGAAAAATGAAAATGTATTGACATTTGCCTTTTCCTTCTTATTCATCTAAGATACTTTCTGTTATAATTTCCTTTGTGTTTAAAGAATTTCTTCTTAGCATTCCTTTAGTGCACAAACTCCCTCCCTTCTTAGGAACCAGGCTACGCTGAAGGGGTGCACAGGGCCAGGCCTTGCAGAAAGCTTCATCCATACTTTCAGCCTGCAGCCTGAACCCCACCCTTTCAAGATTAGTAGGGCACTGGATTCCTCAGGACCACAAAGCCTAATGTGACCAGCGGAGTCCGAGCATCTAGTTCCTCATCCTGTGAATCACCTTGAGACCATTACATCTGTGAGACAAGCCCTGGTGCGGAAAAATGTTGGGGACTGGTTTCTTTACTGCAGGTTCACAGGAAATAAATTCCTAGCCAGGGGCTGGCTTTGCTTTGTTTTCTAAATCAGAGAATGTCTTCTTTGTTCCTGAACAACTTTCTGGTGGACATGAAATTCAGCAAATCCAGTAATTCCTTTTTTTGGCACTTCAAAACTGTTGCAGTGATGTTTTCTGCCTCCGTTTTTGAGGAAAAATACAGTGTTATTTTGACTGACGTTTTCCGTTATAAGTGATCTATCATCTTTCCTGCTCGTTCAAAGTTGTTTCTTTTTCTTTACTTTGTGAAACATTTTATCATGATATATTTTAGTGTGACTATCTCATTCTTTAATAATATCTATATTCACTTTTGTGTTACCATGAGTCAAACTCAGGATCTTGCCCTTCCCAGGCAGGCACTGTTCCACTGGGCTATATCCCCAGCCCTACATTTATGTTGAGATGTTATTCATGAGCTCCAAACATGTGGCAAGTGAAAGTCCTTCAAACATCTATGTTCAAAAGGCACAAGTTATGTTACAAAATCCAGACTTATCGATTTACTTACACTGTAACTCCAGAGTATATAGTTTTTAAATCAATTTTTTGCAGTGTGTTTTTATGCAATTAGAAATTTACAATAAAAGGCTACATAGCATTCTCTGTTGTTAGCAAGAATAATCTGAGAACGTTTCCCCGTGAGGTTCTTTGGTCTCTTCCCAACTAAACCAGCAACTCCCTACATGCAGGAGTGTGGGGTTGACTAAGCCTTCACCCTTCCTTCCCTCCCACAACTCCTGAAAATTAAATGGACCATGTAGGGACCTAAATCTGAGGGAGTTTTCTCTGCATACACTATGGAGAAATTTCACATGAAATATAGCACATAAACTTGCTTCTAAAAGTCTCTTTGAATTATTCTTGTTTAAACAGTGGAAGAATAAGAGGAAAAGTTTGGGATAAAAAGTACAAATTACCTGAAATTTAGAAATTATTATCCTTGCAGAAAAGCCTTACTGTAAACACAAATAATGGCTTAAACTGCTAGCCAGTGTTACAAAATTCAGGTTTAAGGCCAAAAATCTCCACATTAATTAGTATGTAAGCAATTTCACAATTATTCCAGAATTGTAAGAACACTCCTACAAACAGTTAGAAGGAAGAAGAACATTCTGAATTTAGTTAGCAAGAAAGAACTTCAGCATAAGTAAATGAAATTCTGGTATTTGCTGTTAGACTCCTGTATAACGTCTGGACACGCACATCCTCCTCAACTAATAACAGAGAATCTCACTATTGATGTTAGATCATTCACCTGAACGTTCAGATGCAATTTGTAGAGACTTCTAGTGATTTCAGCCCTTGAACTTGGAAGCACTCTGGCCTAAACTTAAGAGAAGCTGATACTTTCTTTTTGATATTTATGAGTCTAAAACATTGTTAAACATTTATTTTAGATGAATTGAAAACCTATTTTTTTGTATTTTCTATATTTTCTTTACCCTGGGCATGGGTGAAAGGAGACAGAAAAGATCTAAATGCCAGGTGCCAGGCAGGCACTGCTCTAAATATGACTTGAGCAACAAGTCATTTCATCCTCAAAGTTGATTGGTGCGGAGTAGTATCACAATGATTTACAAGCTGAGGAAGTGAGATACCAAGGGATGCTAAGAGTAACGGGACAACTTTTAAATTCATACATCTAAGTCCAAGTCTCATACATTCTGCTTCCACATTGCAGAGACAGAAATAAATATAAACATCAGGCCTGGGAGAACGCATGGATCCAACCCTAGCATTACTGCAAGCCTCTGATGTGACCCCGAGCAGTTTAACTACTTAATGCCCATATTTTAAAAAATGGAGACTAAAATGTGGTCAATTTTGGAGAAAGACCCATGTGCAGCTGAGAAAAATGTGTATTCTGATGCTGTGGGGTGGAACACTCTGTATACATCTACTAAGTCCATCTGTTCACACTTTTGGTTCAGGTCTCTTATTTCTTTGCTGAGTTTCTGTCCGGTTGACCTGTCTCTTTGCGTCAGAGGGGTATTTAGGTCCCCT
>PVLD010024037.1:0-26242 GCA_004027595.1 Dinomys branickii | reverse complement strand
AGTGATAAATATGAGTATGATCATATCTCTATAGAATGCTGACTTTGATTTTTTTTCAAGTATAAACAACTCCATACAGGTTTCTATATTGATTGTACATATTACATTCCTACCAATACTCTATTAAGGTTCCTGTTCCCCACTTCCTCATCAACATTTGTTAGTTATTTTCTTGATAACAGCCATTTTGATTGTACTGAGGCGGAGTCTTAGATTTTTTAAATATAATGCTTCTAAAGAACTTTACAGCAGTTTGAGATCTATTGTGGCCATTCAAAAAAAATGATAGTTTTATTTGACTATTAATTTATTACATGGAAGAGAGTAAAAGAAAATAGCTAAAAATTTAGAATGACATCCTTTAGAACATCAAAAGTTAAAAAGACATATGTGAAGAACATTAGCTGTGAAAAGAAGAGTTTATTCTTATTTAAATGCTGAATTTAAAATACACTAAGTGAAGTAGACATTGTTATACACTAAGAGATTGAGAGGATAAATTCGTATGTGCTTTTAAAATAGGAATTTAGTAATACCATAGAAGTCAAACTAGGCTGTAACTCCTCCTAACCTAGGTATTCCAGTAAATGTAAAGTGTTCCTAAATGTCATAAGGAAATTATTAGAAGTTACCTATTTTATGTGATTCAGTTTCCTTTATGGGCTCCAATATCACTGTAGAGTACATTATGTTCAGCTATCACTCCCAAATATTTTGTCCCTTAACTGAGAAAACATGGTCTCCTAAATTGCCAGAAATTAAAGTTTAAATGTCTTAACATCCTAGTTTTATTGCTTTTAATTTGGCTGGGTATGTTCCTGAAGGCCCATGTGTTGAAGGCAGAGTGGGCAGTCTGCGGCATTTACTGTAATGAGTAGTGGGACCTAGTGAAAAGAAATTAGGTTACTGGGGACATGTTGTTAAAGGGGATAATGAGATGCCAGTCTCTTTTATGTCTCTTTGCTTCCTGGATACCATAAAGTACACACTCTTATACCCCACACTCAACATGATATATTTTTCTGCCACAAGCTAGAATGTAGAAAGACCAATCAAGTGTAAAATACAACCCCCAAAATAAACCCTTCCTCATAAATTTGCTATTGTAGGTATTTCTCACAGTGATGAGAAATGACTAACACCTCTCAAAAAATTTTCCAAGATTAAGATAACGGAGGCCAGGCAGAATTATGCCAGTATGCTTGAGGCTCTTTCCTTCACTGCAGAGATCCACAAGCATATTACATTTGGTGACTTCATGCTCTACTTATTCTTTGTTTTAGGAAAATTAGACAAGATATCTACTTAGATAAGGTCAGGCATGTTCAGGGTTGTATGATCATAGACAAGCTATCTAGTTAGAAATGGCTATTAAAATGCCATGTTTAACATTCACACTTTTATATCCTATTAGTGAATGAATGATAGGAGGCACAGGAGTATCTGTGATCTTATGACATTGAACATGTTTCCCAACAACAGACATATAACAAAAGGACAAGATACAGGGATACCAATTCAGGCCTGTTACTATAGCCAAGGGTAACATTGGCTAAGAGTATACTGCTGCAAGTGTAGATAATTTAAACATGTTAATCAGGGACATGGACACAGAATCAGTTAAGTATTCATTGAATAATTTGATGCAAGGAGTATGAGAATGGGCAGTGGTATCAGAAATTACTTCTAGATTTTATTTTAAGTAGTTACATAAAAAATAACACCATTTCCATAGGTGGGAAAATTACTGGAAAAATTAATACGGAAATGAACAAATGATTTTTTATACCTATTTGAGATCCACATGAGATATTCAAATGGAAAATTGATAGGTAGTTTTGTGTATTAATTAGAGTAGATTTCTGAATCTTTGGTGTAAAATTTAGATGCACTGGCATCTAGATGATATGTAAAACCACAAGAAAAAATGAGATGACTAAGGGATAGTAGTAAGTGAAAGAAGAAAATAGTATCTAACCTAGTCTTGGGTAATTCAAAAAATTGAGGATGAGGTTTAATAGAGGAGAAAAAACTGATGATGAACATTCATAGGTACAACTAAAGAGATAAGTGGAAATTTAGAAGACTATGACTTGATATAATGAAAGAGAAAAGAATGCTGTTATATTTTATATACATATATCCATACAAAACCTCATGCACATGTAGGTGAGGCATTTTGAATGTGACTAGATAACAGGAGCATAGTGAAATCCATGAATTAGCCCACTAATGAGTTTGTAGCTAAATATCATGTTGAAAGTTGAATCATGCTTGGAGGAGACAGGTCACTGGGAATGAGGAGATGGGCCACTGGGGATGTGTCCTGAATGCAACAGGCCTGAGTTAGTGTCCCTGCATCAGACTGTGGCCTGAATCTCCCCACCTTCTCCTGCAATCACTCCCTGCTTCTTCCCATAGCCATGACATGGGTGGATTCTCCTCTGCCATGCCACTCTGCCATGATGTCCTGTCTTGGAAATAGCTAACTATGAATGGAAATATCTACAGACTTGGAGAAATGACTCTTTCCTTCTTTAAATTGTGGGTGGCCAGTATTGTGTCCCAGCAAGGAGAAAGTAACTAAGACAAATGCTTTGAGGTGTATAAAAATGTTAGTAGTAGAGAAACTGGATTGAATATAGTGATATAGACTTTAATGGTGAAATTAGCAGGAAAAATTAGGGGCAGAATTCAAGAAAGTGTTTTAAAGTGTACAAAGTGTGAGAAAATAGTGCTAAAAGACATACACAAATCTAACTGTGAAAGTCAGAAAGTTGAAAAGTATCTGCAAGAAAACATTCAATCCAAGGGGTTACAATTAATGTCATTTAAGAAGACACAATAATCAAAGGGGAAGAAGAGAAGTTAAAGATACAGAAATAGGGTAAAAACTAATAGGATAGCTGAGTCTTTGGTAAAGGGGAAGGAGCAGATTACCAAGAGAAGTGATCTGAATTATACTTACATTTCACCCATGATTCTTAAAATAATTTTCTTATCCTCACCCTTAATTCCAATTGCATCAGGATTCCAATTCTATAAGCTTTTAGTGTATTGTGGCTTTAAAGGTCCTATATAATTAGAATGGTAGAATCACTACAAGGTGGACTTTGGAATCAGTTACACCCAGTTTTGGTAATTTTATGTTTCTTTACTACATTTTAAACTGGGTCAAGTTGCACAATTGTAAAGTTTCTTCATATATAAAAAGTAAGGATAAATTAAATTAATAGGCATTGTATATTTAAAATGATAATGGCCCATCAACTGAGGAATGAATAAAAAAGATTTTTTATAGAATGGAGTACTACTCAGCCATAAAGAACAATAAGCTTGAGACTTTTATAGGTAAATGGATGCAACCCGAGACCATACTCATAAGTGAAATAAATTAGACCCATCTGTATAAATATGTACTGTCTCACTAGTACAAGAAGCTGAAAAAGTAAATAAGATTCAAAATGTACAATAGATAGTACAAATTGGGAAGAAACTGTACAACAGAAAAGAAAAACTGGTGGGGGAATGGGGAAAGGAAGAGAAAAGGCAGTACATATATAAGATAGTTAACATTTAGTTTTATAGCTAGTCTCTCTTAGTTCATGGAAAAGATGTTTTTGTAGTACTATTGTTTGGACAATATTTCATGACTATATTTTGTACTCTGAATAATTATTATGAAGATAGCAATACATAACTTATTAATTATTGTTATTCTCCCACTAGCCTGTTTTGAACTCTGTTTTATTTCTTTTTCTACTTTTTTTCTCTTTAAAATAAAAAATGAGGATGCATGTGAAATACCTATCACAGGGTTTGATATATATTAAGTTCCATGAAATGCAAAATTCTTTTTGACAGCTCCTAATGACAGCACCCCTAGGTAACGCCATATTTTGATGTTAGTTACTCACTGCATCCCAATTCTATCTACATTTTATTTTGTTTTTATTTTTTGTATAAAATTCTTAATTTTATCTCCTCATTTACTGTGGAGACACATCGACCTCTTGGTATTCCCCTAGGAGGAACAGCAGCAGGAATGAAGAAAAGATAGTCAAGAGATGAGATCTGATTCAGTTACAGGCCTCTTTACTGGACAGGTAAGAGGACCAGAACAACAAAAGTAGGGGCATTTATTTATACTCTTGAAAAGTTAATATCAAAAGACACAAAGTTGCCTGGTGACTAATGACTGAATTGTCCAGGCAGGGGGCTTTTTTCAAGACTGAGGTAGCTTGACTGCTTTAGGTACTCTGGCTCTGTCCTGTCCTCACACATAAGACCAATTTCCAGCTTCAGAATCTCCCAGGACCTCTATTTTGTTGTGTAAATGGTGGATGTTCAGATGCAGTTGGAAAAGCTGTATTTGGAGTACTCCATAGAACTTTTCATTCTTTATGAACTTATTTGTTTAGGCTAAAGATTTATAGTCCAAAGATTTTTGGTAGATGTATGCAGCAATTTAACCTGATATAGTCAAATAATCCATAGCAGTAGTGAATTTCCAGAACAGCTGGCAGTTGTCAGAAGTTGTAGTGGTTTGAACCCTTTACGGCTAACATATTACTGTGGCATTGCTGTTTATAAACCTTGTGGTTACACTTTTCTGCTGGATGTTTAAGACCAAGTTAAAATGTGACTTGTATTAACAAAAATTAACTTCTTGCCATCTATCAAGATCAGTTAAATCTCTCCAGGATTTGCCTTGGAATAATATACAGCAACTCCTAGTATCTCTGTCAGTGTCAGCCATCTGGATGACTCATGGGCACTGCTTAAACAAGTTGCTTTCTGTGAAAGTTGAGAGTTTTTTTTCCTCTCTTGGTGACTCTCCTTAGGCAACCTATACATTGTGAATCTTTCCTCTGTGGTCCCATAGACTCCTTGATCATAGAGTCCCTATTTCTCCACAGCCTCGCCAGCATCTGTTATTGGATGACTTTTTCATACTGGCCAGTCTTACTGGGGTGAGATGAAATCTCGATGTTGTTTTTATTTGCATTTCTCAAATGACTAAGGATGGGGAACATTTTCTCATATATTTATTTGCCATTTGTATTTTTTTATCTGAGAAGTGTGTATTCATCTCAGATGCCCATTTCTGGATTGGGTCTTTGAATTTGGACAGGTACATGTTTTTTAATTCTTTGTATGTTCTAGATAGAAGACCTTTGTCTGAGGGACAGCCAGCTAGGATTTTTTCCCAATTTGTGGGTCTTCTTTTTACTTTGCTGGTGATTTCTTTAGATGTACAAAAACTTTTCAGTAGGATGAGGTCCCAGTTATTGATTCTTTGAAGTGTTTCCCTTGCAGTTTCACTTTTGTTCATGAACTCTCTGCCTACTCCTATGTCTTCAAGATTTTTACCTACTTTCTCTTCCAATATATTTAGAGTTTCTGTTTTAATGTTGAGATCTGTGATCCATTTTGACCTGAGTTTGGTGCATGGTGATAGACTGGGGTCTATTTTCAGTTTTTGGCAAGAGGCAAGCCAGTTTTTCCAGCACCATTTATTAAACAGGCCTTCTTTTCTCCAGTGGGTTTGGTTGACCCCTTTGTCAAATATTAGGTAGCTAAGTGGGTTTTTCGTTATGGTTGCATCTTCCAGTCTGTTCCATTGATCCTCAGGTCTGTTTTTTAGCCAGTAACAGGTTGATTTTATTACAGTAGCTTTGTAGTATAATTTCAGGTCAGGGATTGTGATCACACCTGACTTGTCCTTATTGCCCAGGATTGCTTTTGCTATTCTGGGCCTTTTGGAGATTTCTCAGCAAACTAAGTCTAGAGGTTCCATTCAAACCAGCTATTCCACTTCTGGGTATTTTCCCAGAAGATCTAAAAACATCATATCACTCTGATATATGTGCACCCATGTTTATAGCAGCGCAATTTGTAATAGCTAAAATATGGAAGCAACCCAAGTGTCCATCCACAGAAGACTGGATTTAAAAATTGTGGCATTTTTATATAATGGAATATTATTCAGCTATAAAGAAAGACAGTTTTGGGGACTTTGTAGGCAAGTGGTCAAAACTGGAGTCCATACTCATAAGTGAAATAAATCAGCGGTACATGTGCAGGCAACGTATTGTATCATTGGTGTAAGAACCTGAGGGTGGGAATATAAACTAAGAGACATGAACGCAATCTGTTCAAAAACAAATAACAGATGGGACGAGGGAAAGGGGAAAAGAAAGAGGCAAAAATGTATGTACATATATATGTAGATACATATGTGCAGGAGGGCTAACATGGTTCTACTAGTGTATTATATCAATTAATGTTAAGGAATAATTGATGACAGGTTATTCGATCAATCTTGTATGTCTGTATGTGTTATCCTGAACACACACTTCGAAGATATCAATATGCAAAGCAGCAACTATTGTTGCTTTTTATTTTTTTATTTTATTTTATTTTATTTTGTCTTTTGTTTTCTGTTTTTTGTGTTTTTCTGTTGTTGAGATGATTAATTGTTTGACCAATTTCGTATGTCTGTATCTGTGCTCATGTATATACACTTTGAAGATATCAATAGGTAAAGCAACAACCATTGATGAGTCCATGTCACCTTGTCTGTAAATCAGCTTTGATTGTACTATTTCTTATGCTAATTTGTGTCTGTTTGTTAATACGTTTTCGTGCTTTTATTTTTTTTAAATAAAAAGAACTCAAAAAAAAAAAAAAAGACGCCTTGATCAGAAAATCAGGGACTCAACCCAGTTACAGGATATAGCATCAGCTCAGTCAGGCCCATGAACTGCTCTCACCATGGTGCATGTGTGGGCCCTCCCTGTGTGTGCCCAGAAATGAGTGAGGTACTGGAGGATGTGCTCCATGGGCTGCTGACACCGGAGTTTGGTCTGTGCTTCACTTGAGCCCTGACGTCTTCGAGTCAAAGACATAGACAGTTTGTGATCACTGTTAATGTGGCCCAAACCTGGATCCTGTGCACATCTGAACTGACTGGAGACACAGAATCATGTGGATCATGACCTGCTGAGAGCATGTTTCCCAGCTGAATGTTGCCAAGAGAAACAGGTATTTCCTATATATTTTCCAGGGGACAGAGAGGGTGATCCATGACCCTGCTGCTGTTACAGTCTGAGTCTCAGCCATCTGGATGCCTGGTGCAGATAGGAGATCCTCACTCAGAAGGCCTGGGAGCTGCTCTCCAGGGCTGCATGTGGGTGCTCCCTGTGTGTTCCCAGCACTGAGTGAGTTAGTGGAGCAGGTGCTCCATGAACTGCTGGCACTGTGGTTCAGGTCTGGGATTCTCTTCTTCCCTGACCTCCTAGAAGTCACAGCCAGTCTGTGATCACTGTTGGTATGACACATGTCTGGATACTATACATTTTCTGAACTGATTGGAGATACAGAATAAGGTGACCCTGCAGTTCATGTCTGGGTTTTGCCTGTACCCTGAACTGCCTGAGTGCAACATATTCTGGGTGATACATGTGCCCTGAATTCCAAGCAGTCACTGGATCAGATCATCTGACATCACAGTTCACTTCTGAGACCTGGGAGAACTAGGTACACTTCACCAGTGTGTCTGTTGAGATGCACTAAGCAGTGCATCTCAGCAGACACACTGACAGATAGGTCTGACCACCAGGAAAACTAGGGACATTAGCAACGTTTGCTGAACTACCAGAGAAGGGGGAGACTGAATGTTCTGCCTCCAGCATCAAACATTACAAGGCGAAGGGCTAAACGCAATCTAAGAACTCTACCTGACACAGAACAAGTCCAGGAGACACTGACATAGTAGAACTTGGTAAACACACACCTGAAATTGCTGAAATGATTGCAATGCAGGTAAAGAAACAAACACATCAGGCCATAGAAGAGATCACGTTAGAAACAATCTCTCAGGCAAAAAATGAAATGACAATAACAGTAAAAGAAGCGTTCTGTACATCTAGAGAAGAAACATATAAAAATATAGATGAACATAGGCAATGGATGGAAATGTTACATGAGCAATATAGGAATGAATTTGAATGCATGAAACAGACTCAAAGACATATCTAGGGAATCAAAACTTCCATTGAGAGCTTGCAAACCCGCTTGAATGAAGCCAGAGATAGAATTTCAGATCTTGAAGACAGCATGGTACCTAGTGATCACAAAAGGAAGATCTCTTGAAATAAACAAGAATCCAGGAAATATCAATTCAACAGCTGCAAGATAAAGCACAGAGAAATAATGTCAGACTAAAAGGAGTCAATGAAACAGCAGGAGGCAACACAAATTGCATGAAAAGAATACTTGCAGAAAAAATAGCAGAAAATTTCCCAAGCATGGAAACAGAAACTGAGATACAGTTAAGTGAGGCATATAGAACTCCTACTAGTCCTAACCATAATAAAAGTACACCCAGATATATAATAAACAGGATCACAAATCACCAGTAAAAGAGCAGAATGTCAAAAGTTACTAGACAAAAGAAACTTGAGAAGAGCTAGGAGCAAAGTATTACAGGCACTAAGACAAAGGGCTTCCAACCAAGATTGATGTATCCTGCCAAACTATCCTTCAAGTTTAATGGAGAAATAAAATATTTCCATAACAAAGAGCAACTGAAGAACTTCAGGAGTGCTAAACCATCCTTACAAAAAGCACTAAAAGGCATTCTGGACAAAGAACATGACCAGAATTTTAAGAACAACAACAGGAAGGAACCATCAAGAAGAGAAGGCAAATAAACAGGTAGAAAAAATAAGAAACCAACAGCAAGTAAATAACATGACAATGATAAGTAACAAATATTGATTATAACAATAAATTTAAATGGCCTCAATTCACCAGTCAAAAGAAACACACTGGCAGAACAGAGTAACAAAATCCAACAATATGGTGTATACAGGAAACACATTTTATTCAAAAGGAAATGCACAGACTGAAAGTCAAAGGATGGAAAACACTCCTCCATGCAATAGGAACATAGAAAAAAGCAGGAGTAGCTATTATGTTCACAGATAATGTAAACTTCAAACCAAGAGCAATCAAAAGAGATAAAGAAGGTCACTATATATGTTAAGGGATAACTACAAGAGGATGAGATAACAATCATTAACAGATATGCACCAAATATCAGACCCCAAAACTACATAAGACAAATCTTAACAGACGTGAAAACCCATAACTAATGACACTATTGTAATAGGGGACCTGAACACCCTTTTCACAGAAAGAGACAGGTCAACTGTACAAAAAAATCAACAAAGAAATAACAGACCTGAAATAAAGCTGTGTACAAATGGACTTAGTAGATGTGTACAGAATATTAAACCAAATAACATCAGAATACACGTTTTTCTCAGCTGCACATGACACTTTCTCTAAAATAGATCACATTCTAGCCCATAGAGCATACCTACCTAAATGCAAAAGAATTGAATTCATCCCATGCATATTATCTGACCACACTGTAATGAAATTGGAAATTAATGACAAAAGGAACTCCAAAAACTCCATAAACACTTGGAAATTAAACAACAACCTCTTGAACAACCAATGGATCAAAGAAGAAATTTAAAAATATCTAAAAACAGATGAAAGTGTAGGTACAAGTTACGAGAATCTGTGGGATGCAATGAAAGCAGTCCTCAGAGGGAAATTTATAGCAGTGAATGCACACATAAGGAAAACACAAAGAGAACAAGTAAACAGACTAATGCTGCACCTCAAACTTTTAGAAAAAGAACAAGTCAAGGCCAAAGCCCAAAGAAGGGAGAAGGTTATAAAGATCAGGGCTGAAATTAATGCAATTGACTTGAAGAAATCCCTACAAAGAATAAATGAATCAAAGAGTTTGTTCTTTGAAAGAATAAATAAAATTGATAAACCCCTAGTCAACATTATCAAAAAAAGAAAGAAACTCAAAGTCATGTAGTAAGGAATGAAAAAGATTAAATTACTACAGAAATTCAGAAGATCATAATACTTACTTTGAAAATATTTATGCCCATAAGATAGAAAACTCAGAAGAAACAGATAGATTCCTACATGGGTAAAAATTGCCAATGTTGAGTCAAGAAGATATAAAAATCCTGAACAACCCAATATCAATTAATGAGATTGAAAATGTGATTTAAAAACTTACTGACAAAAAAAAGCCCAGGCACTGATGGATCCACAGCAAAATTTTTCAGGAAATTCAGAGAATACTTAAAACCAACATTCCTCTAATACTTCAATGAAATTGAAAAGGCAGCTATTCTCACCAAATCATTTCTGGAGGAAAGTATTATAATGATACCAAAACCAGAGAAAGATTCAACCAAGAAAGAGAACTATAGACCACCTCCTAATGAATATAGATGCAAAGATACTCAATAAAATGCGAGCAAATAGAATGCAACAAATCATGATGAAAATCATACACCATGACAAAGTCGGATTCATTCCAGGAATGCAGGGATGGTTCAATATTTGCAAATCAATTCATGTTATACACATAAGTAGAGTCAAAGAGAAAAACCATATGATTACCTCAACAGATGCAGGAAAATCTTTCAACAAAGTTGAACATAATATCATGATAAAAATTCTACAGAAAATAGGAATAGATGGTCTTTGCCTCAACCTGATCAAAGCCATCTATGAGAAAACAGCACCCAACATCATACCAAACAGATAAAAACTGACAGCTTTTACTCTAAAATCAGGCATGAGATAAGGATGTGCCCTGTCACCACTCCTGTTCAACATAGTGCTGGAAGCACTAGCCAGAGCAATTAGACAAGAGAGAGAAATTGAAGGAATAAGAATAGGAAAGGAAGAATTAAAACTATCACCATTTTCAGATGACATGACACTTTACATGGAAGACCCCAAAAACTCCATAAGAAGACTCCTTGAATTAATCGACAAATTCAGCAGTGTAGCTGGATACAAAGTCAATACCCAAAAATCAACAGCATTCCTATACACAAACAACAAACAGACTGAGAGGGAAATTAAGGAATCCATACCTTTCACAACAGCATCAAAGAAATTTAAATTTAGGAATCAATCTAACAAAAGAAGTAAAAGATCTATTCAATGAAAACTCACTACTCTGAAAAAAGAGATCAAAGAGGACTTCAGTAAATGGAAAGATATTCCTTACTCATGGATAGGGAAAACCAACATTGTGAAAATGACCATACTACCAAGTTGTTTTATAGATTTAATGCAATTCCTATTAAAATACTGTAGCATACGTCACAGATCTAGAGAAAACATTCCTTAAATTCATCTGGAACCAGAAGAGACCCAAAATAGCAAATCAATCCTAGGCAACAAGGACAAGTAAGCTAGAATTACAACCCCTGACCTGAAATTATACTACAAAGCTACTGTAATAAAATCAACATGGTACTGGCTAAAATACAGACAAGAAGATCAATGGAACAGACTAGAAAACACAGACACAACCACACACATACTCAGCCACCTAATCTTTGACAAAGGGGCCAAACAAACTCACTTAAAGAAGGACAGCCTCTTTAATAAATGGTGCTGGGAAAACTGGCTTGCCACCTGGCAAAGACTGAAAATGGAGCCAAAGTCTATCACCATGCACCAAGCTAAATTCAAAATGGATCACAGATCTCAATATTAAAACAGAAGTACTAAATCTATTGGAACAGAAAGTTAAAAACCTTGAAGACATAGGAGTAGGCAGAGAGTTCATGAGCCAAAACCAAACAGCCCTTGAAATACTTCAAAGAATCAACAATTGGGATCTCATCCTACTGAAAAGTTTCTGCACATCTAAAGAAATCACCAGTAGAGTAAAAACAAAGCCCACAAATTCAGAAAAATTTTAGCTCACTGTCCCTCAGACTTAAAAGCCCACGTTTTGCTCATCTCATGGCTGCATTGGTTCACTAGGCAGCCTGTTGTTTCCCTGAGTAAAGACTTCTCCCATGTCAGAAGTTCTGTTCTGGTTCCATGCAAGTCTCGGTTCTATCAAGAACCTCTATAAAAAGATATTCTGAATACTTGAGTGTGTTATTCAGCAAAGGGTCAAATTCATGCCTTTAACACAGCCTTTTCAGACATTTAATCAGCTATTTGCAACACTTATGAATGCCCAGCTCCAAAACTTTAAAGTGTTTCTTGACTTAATACATAACTATAAAAATTTAAAAAACTTTCTCAGAAACAAAATAGTATCCTTAGATATCATCAAAGTTTGTCCAAAGTCTTTTTAAAACTGAAAGATTGAAACTGCAGAAATTACTGTAGACTTCAGTTTTTTAAAAAAACTCTCTAACATCTTCATCTCGGTTCATGTCTTTACATTAACATTTATAGGACCACTCAAGAAAGATTTAACTAAAATTAAAACTCAGAGCTAACATATCTGCACTTTTAGGTCTATTGCCCAGCTGTTGAGTCATACAATCAATTTTTAAATCACTTCCTATCTATAAACAGCCCTCATGGAAATACATATATGCCACAAGAAGAGTCCACAAGGGCATTTCAACTATAGATCATATTCTGTCACTATACAATGATAGTCCTGCATTAGAAGAATCATTCACATTCCCAGGATATAAAATCAAAAGGAAAATATAATTTTGAAGTTGTCAGGTCTTCTAACACTTGTCACCAAATATCCAAATTAAATTCAATTTTCTTAAAATACCTAAGATAATTTCTATATTTCCAACCAGACACTGACTAATTCTGGTGAGAATGAGGAATAGGTATAGGAGCAATTAAGTATCAAAGTGAAAATCTCCTGTGTTTTTTAAGTCATATCTTCAGCTACAATTTCAACATATATGCATATGAATACACATGCAGAAAGTAGAACACTATAAAATGGTATGGCACAAACTCAACACTAGCCAAGTGTATTGAATTCATTCTTGTGGGAGACTGCTGAGAGACCTGCGGTCTGCATCCATTTTGAGAGACCTGTGGTCGGCATCCATTTTGTAAACTACCAGCCATCTTGAGAGTTAAGTTCCGGTTTCCATATATGGTCAATTTCCTGTTAATTACATAATATCGCCTGATGCTCTGACCACCCTGGCGTGATATTTGAACCTCCCTCCATTGCTTAGTTACCCTCTGATGTCAATCCCCACTCCCACATGTATATAAGCCCAAGCTTTCCGCTCAATAAATGAGACTTGATCAGACTCCTGTCTTGTCTCCATTTCTTGTGTCCCTTGTCTCTTTTTCATCCCACTCCCCCTCTAGGGTCTCCATTGACTACCCACAGATTGGGACACATTCTGATACAGAGACTCATAGCCATCAAACCTTCAACATTTCAACATTAAGATTGTATGTAATTATTTTAAACTGATGTCACTTATTATTTCATTTATGTAACTCACATTGTTCTGATTCACAATTCTTAAAACAGCTTAACTATGATTTAATTTCTAATGTTTGGCAATCTATTGAAGAATATGCCATAAATAAGGATTCTCAATAGGCATTTTTGGAGGCAAATTAATATATATTTCTATTTAATTTGTGCTGCACATGGTATAATTACATAGAAAAAGGAGATTAATACTGGCAACACAGGGGGCAACCCTGTGAAGTGTTCCGGGTCCCCGGAATGCCTCACTGGAGCGGAGCCCAGCAGTGCTCTGGGGCAACCCTGAGAACTCAACCGGGAGTGCCTTGTTGGGGCGGAGCCTGGCCATCCACGGTTACAAACCTGTGGACTGGACTAGGCCCCTGAGGGCCTTGAGGGCTTATCCATAAGGGCCTATCCACTATGGGCATGTCCATAGTGTACTTGGTTCCCTACATATGTACCATCCTTGAGGATGGGTGCTTTTCCACCCAGTGCCATAGTAATTTGAGTGCACCCATGTTTGTGACAGAATAATTTGAAGCAGCCATGTGCCTTCCCAATGTGAGAGCCTGAAGGAGTAAATAAGCCAAAAGGTACAGTACTATCAGAGGGAAGACAATTGATTGGGTTGGACAACAATGGAGATGAGGGTGGAGAAAATTGTTTGATTAATCAAATGTTCCATCATTTGTATAACTGAGTAACAATAGTGAAGACATAATTTTGTAATATAGCATACAATTTTAATTCCCCAATATCTGCTCTATAATTCTGTGTTTCCTTTATCATTTATGTGTTATACTGCTTTATAACTGAGTAAGAAATGCAGAGATAACATTATATAATACAACATCCATTGTTAATCTCCTATTATCTTCTGTATAATTGTGTATTTCCTTCATTGTTTTTCAGATAACTGAGTAACAAATATGAAGATATTATGTAAAACAACATTCATTGTCAATTCCCTACTATCTTCCCCATAATTTATGTATTTCCTTATTCTTTTTGTTATTCGAGTTTATATTCTTTTATCTTTAAAATAAAAAAGATACTGGCAACACAATTATATAATCTGTGACATTTATATTTATGATTATAAGTTAAAATCAGAGAATAATATTATTCCATAGATTTTGGATATAGGTGACTAGTTTGAGTCATATATTCAGACCCACAGTGTATCTTAAACTCTGAAGAGTCTTCCCAATTCTAAACTATATACTATAATGTAAAATGCTGCTCATATCTAACCAGTTTTTTTCCTAGATAATATTGCCACCATTTTATTGCTTACTTGTTTTTATTTTACTTCCAAATAAATTAGGATTGGGAAATTCAAATTGAAAATTGTAGGAAAAATGGGTAAATAGATTTGAAGATGTCTCACTTAATGTTTGATATTTAGGAATGAACCCAATTTTAACTTTAAAAAATTAAGAGGAAACATTACCTTCATTCTCTAGAGTATATAGAGAAGACTCTTGAGTCATATACTTTTCAGGAATTTGTGAGATGCGATTAAGTGGATTATACAAATTCAAAACAAGAAGAAGGACATCCACAGACTAGCTATTCTAACAAGTGCAAGTTGACGTCTCATTGTGTTTTTGATTTGCATTTATCTGATTGTTAATGATATGCATATTTTCACATACTTGGTAGCCATTTGTATGATTTTGGATACATGTGTATTGAGGTTCTTTGTCTACTTTTAAGTACATTTTCTTTTGATTTTGTTTTTACTTTTGCTATTTTTTCTGTTTTGACTTTGTTGCTATAGATCTGTGTGAGTTCCATACGTATTTTGGATATTAATCCCTATTATATACTGGGTAATTTATAAAGAAGAGAAATTTACCTCTCCAATTCTGAAGCCCTGAAAATCTAGCATAAAGAATGCAAATTCGATGTATGGTAAGGGGTGCTTTCAGTGTGCATGATATAGAGCTTCATTGCTATATCCATCCTAATAAGTAATTAAAGGCAGGATGAACTCATTCTATTACTCTGTTATAAACTAAACTGTTTGGCTTTTATTTTATCCAAAGCGTTCCACACTCATGATATTATCACTTCTTAAAGCCTCTAACTCTTAAAATACTATCATTTCACTTATTAAATTTTAGAATGTGAATTTTGGGTAACATATTCAGACCATAGTAACCGCTTGTAGGATTTATTTATACTTCACATATACTTTCTGTGTTCCACAGATTGCCTTTTTGGTTTGTTTTCTATTTTCTTTGCCATGCTGAACATTTATATTTAATGCAGTTTCACTTTTTTCATTTTTCTGATTTCTGATTTTGATGTCATATTAAAAAATACCTCTGTTTTTGAGAAATAACAGGCTACTAGTTCAGGACTCAGCTGCACCCCCATGATCATAGTGGTGTCTATCTATATCATGATGGTTTCATTCTATCTTGAGAGACATTATCTTCCTCAATCTTAAGGAGGAATAGACAAATTCTTTCTCTTTTGTTTTTAACGTTATTAACTATTTTACTGTTTTCTTTCTATTTCAGGTTGACTGTTTAACACCAAATAGACAAACAATTAACATCTTTTTATCCTTTATGGAAAAAATGTAAAACAGAATTTCATAACAAAATAGTAGGAGAATAATAATAGTTAATACATTTCATATTGTCATCTTCAAACAAGGTACTCAGACTACAAGATATGGGCATAATTTTTCCCAATCTATGTTAGCACAAATCTTCCTTTTCAATGAATTAAAAGACATTAATAGTATAGCTAACTTGCATTTTCTCCCTTTTCCTTCCCTTCTGTTCCCCTTTTTCCCATCCTAATTCTTTTTTCCTTTTAAACAATTTCTTCCCACTTTACAATATCTGTTGTACATTTTAGACCTTACTTACTCTTTCACATTCTCAGACCAGGGAGACAATATGATGTTTACACATGAGAGTCTGATTTATTTCACTTATGAATAGGGTCACCAGTAGTATCCATTTTCTATAAAAGTCTCAAATTTATACTTCTTTATGGCTGAGTAATTTTATACTCCATTGTATAAAATTACCACATCATTTCTATCCATTCCTTGGCTGATGGGAAGTTGGATTGCTTACAAGACTTAGATATTATGAGTTGTGCTGCTATAATCATGGGTGCACATACGTTGCTGTCATATGCTTTTAATTCTTCCAGGAAAATACCCAGAAGTGTAATACCTGGTGCAGTGTGCCCTATAGTCCTACCTTTTAGAGGACTCTCCATACTGATTCCCACAGTAGTTGCACTAGCCTACACCTCCAAAACCAATGGAGAATTTCTACTTTTTCCTCACACCTCAGCATTTGTTACTGGTTGTTTTCTTAATGATAACCATTCTTTCTGGGGTAAAATGGAATCTCAGTATTGTTTTATTTTGCATTTCTCAAATGACCAATAATGTTGAACATTTTTTCATATATATATTTGTCATTTGTATTTCTTCATCTAAGAAGTGCTTATTCATCTCAGTTGTTCATTTTTGGAATGGGTCTTTGAATTAGGGGGCTCTTATTTTTTAAATTCCTTATATATTCTAGACAGAAGTCCATTGTCTGAGGGACTGCTGGATAAAATTTTTTCTCACTCTGTGAGCTGTCATTTCACTCTGTTGGTGATTCTTCTGATGTGCAAAAGCTTTTTAATAAGATGAGTTCCAAATTATTGATTCTTTGAAGTATTACCCTTGTGGTTTGGGTTTTGTTCGTGAAGTCTGCTTACACCAATGTCTTCAAGATTTCTACCGACATTCTCTTGCAGCAGATTTAGTGTTTTTATTTAAATATTTAGAACTTGGATCAATTTTGACTTTAGTGCATGGTGAAGATATGGCCCTAATTTTAGACATTTGCATGTGGAGAGCCAGTTTTTCCAGCACCATTTATTAAAGAGGTTATCTTCCATTGAGTGAACAAGTTTGATACCATTGTCAAAGGTAAGGTGGCTGAGTGTTTTTGAGTAGTTTTGTCTGCATCTTGTAATCTGTTCCACTCCTCCTCGGGTTTATTCTTGCCAGTACCATGCTGATTTTATCCCAGTAGCTTTGTAATGTAATTTAAAATTAGATATTGTGATGCTTCCTGACTTTCCTTTGTTGCCTGGAAGGTTGCCTTTGGTATTCTAGGTCTCTTCTGATTCCAAATGAATTTTAAGAATGTTTTCTCTAGTTCTTTGAGATATGTTAGTGGTATTCTGATCAGAATTGCATTAAATCTGTAAAGCAGTTTGGGAGTATAGCAGTTTGGGAGTATGGCCACTTTCACTATATTTGTTCTTCCTATTCAGGAGCAAGGGATATCATTTCATTTTCTGATAGCCTCTTCTATAGGACCCCTGGGTGCAATGGGCCCTATAGACCTACTTTTCTCAGAGTTATATATATATATATATATATATTCCTTTTTTAGATTGATTTGTTAGTATTTATATTTCTCAAAGGAGTTTTATATATATATATATATATATATATATATATATATATATAATCTTCCTTTTTTAGATTGACTTGTTAATATTTCATTTTTTGGATGCAAATATGAAGGATGTGGTTTCCCTAATTTCCTCTCTCAGTGAGTTTATTGTTTGTATACAGAGATGTTTTTGTTTTTGCAGGTTGACTTTGTATCTAGCTACATTACTAAATTTTGTTGTTAAATCTAGAAGTTGTTTTGTGGAGTTTTGGGGGTCTTCTATGTAGAGTGAAATGTCATCTGTGAATAATGATATTTTAACTTACTCCTTTCTTTTCTTTATTCTTTTTATTTCTGTCTTTTTTCTAATTGCTCTGGCTAATATTTCCAGAACTATGTTGAATAGGAGTAATGACAGTGGACATCCTTGTGTTGTTCCTGACTTTTGAGTGAAAATTTTCAATTTTTGTCCATTTAGTATGATGTTGTCTATTTGTTTCTATTCTGGTTTGTCCCCCCAAAGACACATGCAGTCATCCGGCTGGCTTTTAGGGTTTATGATTGATTCATGGTCCAATTTTGGAATTATGAGTATGAGTGCTACACCCACCTGGGGTGGGTAGTTTGCATACAATGTAAGGGAGAGGAAGAGGCTGCCTACCACCATTTCTCCCTTTTTGCTCATGTTGCCTTTGCTGTTTTCTGCCCACATGAACGTTTGCTCTCTGCCATGTGCCACTTTGCCTGGAGACAGCTGAGTATGGACTGAAACCTCCACAGACTGTGAGCTAAATAAACCTTTCCTTCCTTCATTTTGGGCATCAGGTATTTTGTCCCAGCAATAAGAGAAAAGTAACCAAGACAATGTGTAATACATGGCTTTGATCATATTGAGGTAAAGACCCAATTTCTGTAGGTGTTTTTAAATCAAGAATGAGTGTTGGGCACTATCAAAATCTTTTTCTGAATGTATTGAGAAGCTCACGTGATTTTTGTCTTTGGCTTTATTGACATGGCATAGTATATTTCTAGGATGGTGTATATTGAACCATCCCTGAATTCGTGGGATGAATCCCACTTGGTCATGGTGCATAATCTTGATGATTTTCTGCACTCTGTTTGCTAGTATCTTATTGAGGATTTTTACATCTATATTTATTAGGGATATTGACCTGTAGTTCTTTTTTATGGTCGGGTCTTTCTCTGGTTTAGATATCAGGGTAATTCTTGCCTCTATGTATGAGTTAAGGCATAATTCTTAGTTTTCAATTTCCTTAAAAAATTGGGAAATGTTAGTATTAATTATGCTCTAAATTTCTTGTAGAATTTAGTAGTGAATCCGTCAGGACCTAGGCTTTTCTTTATTGGTAGGTTTGTAATTACATTTTCAATTTTATTAACTGATTTTGGATTATTCAGAATTTTTATGTCTTCTTGATTAAGCTTTGGTAGTTCATATATATCTAGCAACTGTTCATTTCTTTTATATTTTCAATCCTATGAGAAGAAAGATTTTCAAAGTAGCTATTCAAGATCTCTTGAATGTCCACAGGATCTGTAGTGATTTTGCCCTTTTCATTCGTTAATGGTTGAATTTGTGTTTTTTAAATTTACATTTTTGATGAAGATAGCTAGGGGTTTATCAATTTTATTTATTCTTTCAAAGATCCAACTCTTCAATTTATTAATTATTTGTATTACTTTCTTAGTCTCCATTGGATTAATTTCTGCTCTTAACTTTATAATTTCTTCCTTTGTAAGGGCTTTGAACTTGACTTGCTCTTCTTTTTCTAGATGCTTGAAGTGTAACATTAGGTTATGTACTTGTGCTCATTCAATTTTACTGATGTGAGAATTCCCCACTATAAATTTCCAGCTTAGGACTGCTTTCTTTGCATCCCACAGGTTCCACTATCTTGTATCTGTACTTTCATTTAATTGTAGATATTGGTTAATTTCTTCTTTAATTTCCTCTGTGTTCCCTTGATTATTCAAGAGTGTGTTATTTAGTTTCCATGATTTTATGGAGTTTTTGTGGTTGCTTTTCCCATTAATTTCCAATTTAACTTCACTATTGTGTGACAAAATGCCTGGGATTATTTCAATTCCTTCACATTTATTTAAGCATGATCTATAGGTTAGTATTTGGACCATTTTAGAGAACATCCCACGTGTAGCTAAGAAGAATTTGTATTCTGATGGTGTTTGGTGTAACGCTATAAATATCCACTGAATCCACTTGTTGACAGGTTTGGTTCAGTTCTGATATTTCTTTACAGTTTCTTGTCTAGTTCATTTATCTTTTTGTGACAATGGGGTATTAAGTTTCCCCATTACAATTGTGTTATTACTCACTTGATTGTTCATGTCTATTACTATTTGTCTTATATAGTTGGGTTTTCCTCCTTTGGTGTATATATATTTATTATTGCTATCTCTTCCTCTTGGAATTTTTTCTAACAAGTATGCAGTGATTTTCTTTATCTCTTTTGATAATTCTTGGTTTGAAGTTCATATTGTCCACAAATAGTATAGTTACCCCTGCTTTCATTTGACTTCTTGTAGCATTGATTATTGTATTCCATCCTCTGATTTTCAGTCTATGAATATCTTTTTGAGTTAAATGTGTTTTGTGTATACAGCATATTGTTGGATCTTGTTTCTTCATCCATTCTGCCAGCTTGTTGCTTTTAATTGGTGAATTGAGTCCATTTACATTGATGGTCATAAATTTTATGTATTTCTTACCTTTGTCATGTCATTTTCTTGCAGTTAGTTCCTCACCTTTCCCCTCTATCTAAATGCTTGCCCTTCCTGAGAGTTTCTACTGTTCTTCTTGGAATTGTGGTCATGTTTGTCTCTTTCTAGAATACCTTTAATATTCTTTTTAGAGTTAATTACTTGGTCATTCGTTTTTTCAGTTGTTCTTTGTCGTGGTAGTATTTTATTTCTCCATTATTTTTTTATTTTTTTTATTTTTAATATAAAAGAATGGAGATATATAAACCAGAATATCACAAAAACCAATACATAAAATACCTGACTATGGAGAAGTAGTAGGGAGTTGGCCCTGGATGTTGTATTACATAATATTATCTTTGCATTTATTAAAACAGAAACAATAAAGGAAATACTAAATTATAGAGATGATAGTGGGGAATTAACACTGGATGCTGTATTACATAATGTTATCTTTGCATTTGTTAACACAAAAACAGTTAAGGAAATAGCAAATTACAGAGAAAATAATAGGGAGTTCACACTAGATGCTGTATTATACACTGTTATCTTCATCTTTGTTACTCAGTTGTACAAATGATGGCTTGTTCATCAGTTTTCTCTACCTCATCTCCGTTGTTCTACCACCCTTTCAGTCCTCTTCCCATTGGCAATGACTGTACTTTTTGGTTTATTTACTCCCTTGTGCTCTCACATTGGGAAAAGACTTGGCTGCTTTGAATTATACTGTGTGAAACATGAGTGCTCACAAATTGCTACGGCAGGAGTTGGAGAACCACCCATCCTCAAAGACTATAATTGGCAAGCCCTCTCAGCCATCGGGTATCCAGTTGAGTAGTTAGGGTTACACAGCGAACTGCCAGGCTCTGCCTCATTACATCCCATCTGTGTCCAGAGGCTCAGGTGAGTCTTCAGGGCTGCTTTTGTGAGGGGCCGAGCATGCCACCTGGCTCTGACCCAGGGAACGCCTCTTCTGGGGGCTGGGCATACTGCCTGGCTCCTCCCTGGGGAACTCCTCTCCCCAGGGCTGGGCATACTGCCTGGTTCTGCCCCGGTGTGGCCCCCGCTTTTGGGAATCAGGTGGACTGGGAGGCCTCTCCCCCGACAGGCCGCCAAGCTCCATGCCGAAGTCCCTGGTGTCCCCTCTGTAGGCGTACTATGACTCTTTGGAGATTATTCCCACCCTATTAGAGAAGCGGGTCTGCACCTTAATTCCATGTCTTTGCCTCCTCCCACCTCTCAATCTCCGGGGTTGCTATTCCCTGCCCATTGTGGCTGGGCATTGAGTGCACTTATACTGCTGGGCATAAGTGGTGTGAGGTCTCCCCCAACCTGTGCTCACTGTGGTAGTCCAGAGTGTGTACTAAGTTCAGTTATTAGTTCAAGGAAAGAATTGAAGGATTTTCTTGTGTATGCTGTGTAGAGTATGTTGTCTCTCAGGCTGCAGGACTGCTGCTTTTTGTGTAGTTTGACACTGTGGGTTGTTACAAGGTTGATATATGCAAGCAGTGTGAAGACCCTCTTGCTGCTCATATTAGTAGTTTAGAATGAGGCCTGAAGTCCATGGACTCAGCTTGTTGTTATCAGAAACATTTGGTAAATGGCCCCCAAGTCTCACATTGCTCAAAGAGGGAGTTCGGGGTGGGAGTTGAAGTCCGGTAACTCAACTCATGCTTCTTGCTTGGTACTGGAGTGAGAAGGATGTGGGGCCATGTGCCCCACCTCTGTCTGCAGCTCTCTCTTATTGTTGAGCTCTAGCTCCCATGTGTTTTATGTCTGGATCACTGGGAATTGCTGTGGCACTGGAGTTGTTTCCACTCCTCTCTTCTACTGTCTGCTGGTATTTTCTCACACCTTGGAGAGGTATGAGGCCATATCCTCTGGTCATGCGTAGAGCTGGATGGGGTGGACTGCTCACTGGTTGCCTTGTCTCTGCCCCTGCCTCAGGGCACTGATTAGAACAGTTTCTGCAGAGTGGCTATCTTGCTTATGTGACTGTCATATCTTCACACTGGATTCGACCATACCTTCCAACCATAGCTGTTTCCCTTCTGAGCTGTGCTTTCTCCTCTCTGGTTATGGACCAGCTCTGAGGACTCTGCTCCCCCTTGTCCGAGTCAGTAGGTCTCCGCAGGCAGGGACTTCTGAGGCTGAAGCTGCGAGTGCCAGAATGAGGGAGCGGGCTGGGGATGTGTATGGAGCGGTGGCTCCTTTCTTTTCCGCCTCCTCTTCCTCTCACTATGCCATGACGGCTCTTCAAGCTTTTTCTCCAGGAGAGGTCTTGTTTGTTATTTCTGAGGGCTTCAATCCCCATTTCAGATCCTTCCTGGGTCCAGGGCACCAGGGCACACATTTCTCACCTTGTCTTTCTCATGTTCTATTCTAGTATCTGGGTGACAATCCTCTGGGAGGATCTTTCTCTGCTGCTTACCAGGTCACCATCTTACCAGAAGTCTTTCCATTAATTTTGAAAGGTAGTGTTGCAGAGCACATCAATCTGTGTTGGAAACTGTGTTTTTTCGGGACAAGAAATATTACAATTTCAAGATCTTCTTGACCTGAGTGTTCTGTTGAGAAGTTGGCCATGTTTCTGATGGGCTTTCCTTTATAGGTGATCTGTTTCTTTTCTCTAACATCTTTAATATTCTTTTTGTGCTGAATTTATGGGATATTGATTATTACATCTGGGTGTAGATTAATTTAGCCATTTTGTTCATGGCTATTTGAAGTTCTATATGCCTCATTTAATATATGTCAGATTCTGTTCCCATGTTTGGGAAATTTTCTGCTATAACTTCTGCAAATAGTCTTTTTATGTCATTTGTGTTCACTCTTGCTTTTTCATTGATACCAATCACTCATATTATTTTTCTTTGTATCATGTTTCAGCTGCCAAATTGTTATTTACTGATCACTTGTTATTTTTAAGACATGTTTCCTTTTGTGATTTCTAGCTATGATCCTGTTTTAAAGATATGTAAGTCTATATTCAGTTTCATTCAATGTATTTTGCCAGCTTTCAATGGAATTTTCAATTTCCTGGATATCTGTTTGAATCTGTTTCATGAATTTCTTTTCTATATTGTTCATTGAAGGTTCCCATAATTTTTCTGTACCCCTCTATGTTTTTATCTATGCCTACTCTAGATTTGCTTAGCAATTCCTTTATCAATATTGACATTTCTTTTTCTTACCTGAGCAATTATTTCTGATCTTATTTCCTCTTTAGCCTCATGGATTTGTTTCTTTACCTCAATGGCTATCATTTCAGAAATTTCAGGTGTTTATCTTTCATTGCCCTCTATTTTAATGTTTCTTGGCCTTGTTCTGTGTAGGTCTGAGTTCTGAGATTGTACCTTGCTTTGGCATCTTGTCATTTTCTATTTGAAACTTTTAAACTTTATATTCTGTGTTAATCCTTGTAAGTTTTTGTAGTAGGTAGCTATCACTAGTATCAAAGTCTCTCTAGAAAATGTCTGTTTTTCAGGGATGTCCTCTGTGTGTAAGAGGTTCTTAGTTTGTGTCTTTCCCAAGATCCTACCTTCCCAATTAATTTAGAGTGAGATGTTGATATCTATTTGGCTCAGTCCCCAGTCCTTTGGTGTTGAGCTCTGGTGAGATTACCCCAGAGGCTTTCAGTATTGTTATGGAAGGGGGAATAATTTATTGCAAAATTATGACATCCAAGCTGAAATACTATAATTCATGATAACAATAGCATCAAGCACAGTTTAGAAACTGACAGACTGTGGTAACTATTAATGTTATAATTTGAAACATTTAAGCAAAATCTACTTTTGTATAACAGAGCCCATCTTAAACTGGGAGCTTGTATGCAAAGTATTTCCCTTTGGCAAATTAGTTTTACCTTGTGGTAAGGAAATTTAAGGATAGTTATAACACAATGACAACTGAAAAGGAAGGAAAAGCAAGGCTAGAGGACAAAGGATGATCTCATAGGCTTTAGGGAACTAAAGAAGGGAGAGAAAAGAAAGAATAAATGAGTGAGCAAGGGAATATCTGAATGTGGTCTTTGGGTCTGGGGGATGGTCATAGATTTCTATGGCTGAGTTTTCCCCAGCCATTTAGAAAAGTGAAAAGTAAAAGACAAGAAGAAAACGAAAAGAAAAATGTGAAAGGAAAAGAAAAGAGAAAAGAAAAGAAAAGAAAAGAAAAGAAAAGAAAAGAAGAAAAGAAAAGAAAAGAAAAGAAAAGAAAAGAAAAGAAAAGAAAAGAAAGGAAAAGGGACAGCACTGCCCATGTGCTTCTTTTCAACTGTTAATCCCAAGCACAATGCTGATTCAGTTAATTTACGACCTGTTGGCTCATATTGTTAACGTTGCTTCAGACTTTTCTACCTCACTATTCCTTCCTGCCCATTGTGTGTGCTCTAGTCAGGGTCCTGCTATGTGGCTGGCATTCCCCTGCTTATCTTGGTTCCGCTGATGTATGGGGAAGGAAACAGCCACCTGCAATCTTCCTGGGACAGTTACAGGTCAAGTAATGTAGGACGGAGGAGCCAGTCACCTGGATTTTTCCTGAATTTCTTTTTCATTAAGGTCCTAAAATAGTATGTTGAGTGGTTTCTGGTAAAATTTATGACTCTTTATATGGACCTACAATTGCCCAATAGATAATTAAATGTTTAATAAAACTTGACCTTCATTTTTAACTTTTATTATTGTAAGTTTTATGGCCAAATCTCTTCTCCGCCCTGCATACAAATAAATTGATCATTTAGACAGTGTCTGCCTAAAGTTGGGGAAAACAAGATTGACTAGCCTTGAAGTTGCATTATCACATTGCCCTTCATGACTAAGGATTCCAACAGAGTTTTACAAGGACATCTAAATATGATCAGAAATCTTTAGACATTGTTCAAAGCTTGTGATCATCTGGGTCCCAGAATAAGTGGAGCTTCACATGACTGAAACTATAATGAACAGAGGCACTCCTTTCATGGGAATTTAGCCATTCCTCAACCATGAGGATTCAAGAGGCATAAATTTAGGAATAAGATAATGATAAATGGGCCTCAGTCTGCAAATTATTCATTTAGAAGTTGACTTCTTACACTCGTAGGTGAGCCAGTCCAAGCCCCTTCACCAAAACTTGCCATTACAGCTGCTCAAGTTCAAGTTTTTTCCTTTTTTAAAAAAATCTTTCCCACAGCAAATGTAGAGAAAATTTTTGTGTTTTGGGGGGAGTTTTATAGTAGCAGATATTATATTTAATTCTTAAATCCCTTTTGAGTTATTTTTCTGTATAGTATAAAATGCTTAACTTCATGTTTTTAGATGTAGATATTGTTTTTATGCTACTTATTTCAGAGACTATACCCCATTGAGTATTGTTTACACTCTTGGCTAAGATTCATTGTTCATATTTGCCTGAGTTTACTTCTGGACCCATTATTCTGTTCCACTGTTCTATGTGTCTATTATTATGTCAGTATCACATTGTTCCCACTAATGTAATTTTGTGATATACTTTGAAATCAAACTAGTTGAGATGGCTACAACTTTGTTCATCTTGTTTTAAGATAATGCTAGCTACCTGATGTCTTGTAATTCTACACAAATTTTAGGATTGTTTTACCTATGTCTATAAAAAAGTGCCATTTCATTTTTCATATAGTTTGCATTGAATCTATAAAGCCCTCTTTGGAGCATGGATATTTTAAAATCAATTCTTTTTTCTTTTCTTTTTAGAACTTGAAATACATTTTATGATCATCTTG
>PVLD010024036.1:0-26246 GCA_004027595.1 Dinomys branickii | reverse complement strand
TAAGAATTTAGATAGTATGAGCTCATGATTACAACAGAGTTTAATTGCCTAATTATATTGTTAAGTTCTTCTCGTTTCAGTCAAACTCAGCGAAGTCCTCATGTATTTTATCGCCATGACTTAATCAATCAACTTCAGCACAATCATGCCCTAGTTACTCTGGTAGCAGAAAACCTTGCAACTTACATGGAAAGCATGAGACTGTATGCCAGAGGTAAGATAAATTGAACTATGAAAATACAATAATAATGATCTCTTTGAATTAATTACCTTAGGAATGACACATTTTAAAAGATGGAAGGTAGCTGATTTTATACAACCTAAACTCAAGTTGAGCATTTCAAGGCTCTTGGCTCAGTGCTTGCCTTCCCTACTCTCCTTGTTAAGTTGATTGCTTTTTCTTCCCTGACTAGGAGTTCTTGTTAGTCCATACTACAGTTGGGTTTTGCCTTCATAGGTATGTTTTTGTTTCTAACCTCTACCTCCCTGCTTACCACCACCTGTAACTTTTCAAGAAAACTCGTTTAAGTCTGTTCTTGCATATATAATTATTTTATAATCCTGTTTCATAAGTGCTTCAGACTTAAATATTTATGAGTTAGAAACAGAAGGCTATACAAATTCTTTTTACATGATTGAAAGTTTAAATATATTGGGGTAAAGTTTCTTGAGATTTCAACAGGTCATCTTTAAGTGCCTGCCGTATGTAGATCCCTATGTTATTTCTTTTGCCTTTTAACAGTTGTGTCAGAATCTGTGTATGCTGAAGTATAGATGGGTTCTCACTACACCTTCTCCTCTGTCCTGTGCCAGATTGAGAGAAGTCTGCCCTCCCTCCGTCCACCTTATTATCTTTTGTTCCCAGAGCCATAGACAAGAGAACTTTATATTATCAATATGAGAGGCAGAATTGAAAATACTTGTTAAATATGCCACTTATTTATCATGTTATAATGTGATCTGCAAAGCAAGTAGTGTATATTTAAAATGAAGATGCTTGTACTTCTCATTTGAGGAGCAGAGTAGTCTTGCAGTTATAGGATAAATTTCTGTGGTGTTTACAGTCACCAAATTTTTAATACTTAAATTCAGATAAACATAAAGGAAGGATTAGGCAACTCTTTAGATAGCCCTACTGATTTTATTGACTTTTGGCACCAGACAACTATCTTGTATCATTTCAGTCCTAGGTTCCTAAGCAGCAGGATAGAACAGTGAAGGCAACATGGCAATGTGCAGTATATGTTCTATATCAAAGGAAACCAAAATCAGAGAAATAAGAGGTTTCTATGTAGCATATACACAAACAAACATTGTGTCTCAGTTTAACATAACTCAGACTCTGTTAAAGTTTCATCTCCATTGTGATACAAAGCCTTCACAGCTACCAGTGTAGCACTTCCTCCATAGTGGAGCTGTGTAAATTATGTGCACTTCAGTGCTTATTTTTTACCTCATTTGTATACGGTGTTTCATTTCATTTCATTGTCAGGGATCAGTGGCTACTGTTTGGCACTTTGGACATGGTATGTGTGCAGTTCCACCCGCTTAAAGGTTCCTCTGTTTTAGTCAAATTCTGCATGTTATTGCCTCTTCTTAATTTTATGCTCACAAGAATACTTAATTTTCAGTCTCCCCCCTGCCTTTTTTTTAAGATAGGGTTTCGCTATGTAGTTCAGGCTGGCCTCGAACTTGTAGTGATGCTTCTGCTTTAGGCTCCAGCGTGTTGGGGATTATAGGTGTGCGCCACCACACCCAGCTTCCCATGCTTGTACTGTCTGTATCTCCACAGAGTAAGAGATATGAAACCTAGGCATAGTCAGATTGCCTAGGTTTGAAACATGACTCAAACATATTTAGGTGTTTGACCTTAGGGAAGCTATTTATGCTACAACAGTGTCTGGCACACAGTACACACTTGAATGTTTTTTGTTTGGTTGGTTGATTTTTTACTGTTAATATTTTCCTTTGTATTCATTATATACCTTCTCTTTCTCATAACCTTGATCTACCACTTTAATTTTTTCATTTTAAAAAGAGAAGTAAATGAGAAAAAGAAACAATAGCAGCATACTAGCATCACAAACATAAACAAACCAAGAAAGTTTAAAGTGAAACAGGGTTTTAAGACAAAATAATAAGGGCTGGGGATATAGCTCAGTGGAATAAGTGCTTGCCTAGCAAGCGCAGGGTCCTGAGTTCGATCCCCAGTACCGCAAAAAAATAAAATAAAAATAAAAAATAAAAAATAAAGATTAAGACAAAATAATAACAAATAAACAGTGTTTGTTATATTACATATTATCTTCAACTACATTGCTCAGATTACCAGATGTAAAAATGGCAGATTGTTTAAACCATTAAAGAGAAAAAATAATTATTAGATAAAACATTAAAGGTAATACAGAATTTCACTAGACAAGATGGTACAAATTCACCATGGTAGTTCCACTGCCTATTGTTACCTTCAAATCAGTTGCTCAGATACCATTTTAATTTATTAACACTGTTCTAATTCTGGTCGGTCTGTAGATACTTAAGTGTGAGGGGGACAGCTTTTTAAACTAGTAACATTCTATTGAACTTTTGACAGCATTAAATCACTTCTATGGTAACATTTTCAATTCTATGGTGAATTATGACTTTTTGCCTCTGCACGATGAAAGTGTTGTATAAATCTCATTAGGTATGAGGCATATCATTCAGCAGGATAACATCAGGCTTGCACAGTTCACTGATAGTCCCAATTTCAGATAACTATTTCACCAGTATTATTTGTTCTGCCCATATTTCATCTCCACTAGCATCATTAGTTTTGGGAAAAAATCATTTCCTCAGCATGGTCAGCTTATTCCACCTCCTGCTTTAATGTTACTTAGATAAAGCAGTGAACTTACTAAAATTTTCTCCAAAATTTGCTCATATGTTCACATTAGTGCTTTTATGTGCTAATGCTTACTGGTCATTCTTTAAATGTGGATACTATCTTAGTTACTTTACTCATTACTGAGACAAAATACTCATACCCAGTTAAAGGAAGAAAGATTTTATTTCAGCTCACAGTTCGTAGAGGTTTCAGTCCATAATCAGCAGGCTCCAAGGCAGAGGGGGCATTGCTGAGGAGAAATAGTCTATGGCAAGCAGGCAGGAGACTGGCTCTGCCTTTTATCCCTTCCAGGCAACTAGCTTTTGGGTGGTACCATCTACACTGAGGGTGGGGCAGCCTTAATCTCAGCATCACATACCCTAGATGCAGCTACCTCTGAAAACCCCCATGTATTATTACACGAGGCTTTTGGGGAACATGTAGATATAAGCCATAACAGATGCAATAAAGTATGAACTATCTTTTGGTTGTTACTCAAGTTTTAACTCACTGATAGTCGCTGCACTGACTTGAACACTTATACTATAAGTTTACCATTTTTCCTTGATTCTGGATAGAGTTGAGTGACTTGTCTTCAGTGTAGATTATGTGTTTACCCTCTGTTTTCTAAGGACTGCCACCTTCTGTTACCTCTTTCAGTTTTCTTATAGCCAACAGTAATATGACAGTTTTTAGGAATACAACCCCCACCCTAATAAAGCCAGCCATCTTCATAAATGTATTAACCAGCAGTATTCTTTTGGGGTACATATCCTAGCCTAGACTTTCTTAGTAGCTTGGCTCATTCCTACACATCAGCCATGAAATACTAAGTCTATGTGAGGTCTTACTGGTTTTTAAAAAAATGTGTTATCATTTTGGCAGACAGTGTATGCCTTTGTGGAGAAATGGCTATTTCCGGGCTCAGAGGAGGGAAAGTGTAAGATACCTTTCAACATCATATTCCTGAAACTTAAGACAGTGCTCCAGGAATCATATTGACATCTCATAACAACATAAGAGTTGGCTTTCGCTGGCCAAAACTGGGTCAAAATAATGAAAATAAATTTAACCCGTTGCATAACATGAATATACTGGTGTATAGGAAGATGCCAATTAATACATGTAGAACATAGGGTAAAATAAGCCACAGGATGAGAAATTTCACTTTTGGAATGATGGAATGAGTTGCTTAGCAGACCTTAACAAAACAACTGCTTAGCTGGGCAAAAATACAAAAATAATAAAGTGTCTGGAAATGGTTGTAAGAGGATATAGCAAATGGAGAAGCATTTATTCAAGAAAATAAATTAAATCTCAGGAAAGAAAAAAAAAAACAGCAAACCTGGAGCATTTGAGCCCCAGCTTGCTCGCTGGCTTCTCTCAGCTTTATCACTTTGCAACTTTCCTGTGGGCAGGTGTGACTAAGAAGGCCGCTGTTTCCCCACAGCTGCTAGTCTAGGGCTACAGTTTTACCTTAGGAACAGCTAGCTACCAGCATTTGTTATCCTTCTCAATCATGTGTGGGACAAGCTCTGTTCTAGGCAGATATAACCAAGAGGATTGAGACTCCCTTACCCAACTCGGTGCCTGCTAGTAGGGTGAAACTTTACTTCAGGCATTACAGCCCAAGAACACTAGAGATCTCATTACCCTCTACCTTGACTTACTCCTAGGGTGGAAATTCTCTGTCAGGGGAAACAGTCTGAAAAAAAAAATTAGTGGTTTCCTCTTTACCTGCATACAATACCTGCTCATAACACAAGGATATCTTGGGAGAAGCTGACTGCTGTCCAGCCTGTGGTTCCTCTACAGTGATACGGATGTTCTGCCCAGAGGGAGAGAGAAGCTGTAAGGATGAAGAGCTCAGCTAGAGGGACTATTTGGACAGAGCATGCCATGCCTCAGGGTATTACCAAAATAAGTGGAGATTTGGGTGAATAGTTAAGATGCTGTTTATAGTTCCCTTTTACTGTAAAGACTAATAGGGTTAAATTTATTGCTGTCAAACTTGCCTTACAAGAAATTCAAAAGGCAATAATTAGGCTTAAAGCAAGTGATGTCAGTGGTGTAATCTGCAGAAAAGAAATGGAAGACTTGAACACTATAAACCAACTAGACCTAACATATCTAGAGAACGTTCTATCCAAGATAGTAGAAATTATCAGAAATAATGATTATCTCAGTAGATGCAGGAAAAGCATTCAGCAAAATCTTACACCCTTTTGTTTTTTATAAAAACATTGATCAAACCAGCAATAAAAGGGAACTTCCTCAACCCAATGAAAGATATCTCAACCCACAGCTAATACCATACCTCATAATGGTGAAAGACTGGTTGCTTTCCCTTAGGTCTAGATAAGGATTGAGACAGGGTTGTCTGTTCTAACCACTTGTGCTTAACATTCCATTTGAGGTTAGGGTAACTAGACAAGAAAAAGGAGTGAAAAGCTTCTGAATTAGAAAGTTAGAAGTGGTAAGTTTCAATTACAGTAGCATCAAAAAACATGAAATACTTAACTTGAAGCAGAGAAGTATAAAACTTTTAACTGATGACTATAAAACATTGATGGAACTTAACAGGTTGAAATAAATGCAAAGACATCCTGTGTCCACCGAATAGAACACTTAAAACACTGTTAAAATGATGCTGTGCTGCCTGTCATGTGCAAGGTCCTGAGTTCAATTCCCTGTACCAAAAAAATAAAATGCTGTGGTTTGAATATCTTGGTTAAAGTCCATATGTTGGAAACTCAATCCGCAAGAACCAACATTGGGAGGTGGGGTCAAATAATTGGTGATTAGGTCATATAGATTAGTGTCATTGAGAGAATAGGTTATTTTGAGAGTAAGCTCAGGATAAAAGTTCAGTCCTCTTGCTCTCCCACCTCTCACTGTGGTGCCACACAGGAAGTAGGCCCTTCTACTTTGTGGACTGTAAGGAAAATAAATCTGTCCTACATAAACTACTCAGTCTCAAATACTCTGGTATAGCACCACAGAATACACTTAACAGATGATAAAAACCCCAACATGCTTTATTTTCCTGCATAAAGTGGCAAAGCTGATCCTGTTGAATTCATGTAGACCTTCAAAGGGTTCAAATAGGCAGAACAATGTTGATGAAAACAACAAGTGACTTTTGGGGGATGGGGTACCAAGAATCAAACTCAGGACCTCGCTCTTGCCAGACAGGTGTTGTACTGTTGAGCTATATCCTAGACCCAGTTGGCTGACTCTTACGTTGTATTTTCAAAACTACAAAGCAGTTTTGATATGACAGTAGGGAGGCTGGCATAATGACAGATGTATTTATTAATCAAATATAATTAGCAGTCCAGAAATAAACCTTTTGTGGTCAATTGAGTTTGATAAGGGCACCAAGAACATACAGAGGAAAATGAGGTCAGTTTCATAAATGTTTGTAGAACAGCTGACTGTCCACATCTTTAAAAATACCATTGGATCTTGTACCTCACACCATGTGTAAAGAATGAACTCAAAATGAATCTTAGGCAGTTAACACTAAAAATGTAATTCATTGCTGTCAAACTTTCTCTTACAAGACAACAGGAGTCTGTGATTTTTGGTTGGGGGGGGCCAATGTGGAGGAGTGGTGAATTAGCCTGTGTCAAGCTTAGAACTTAACACTATAAATGAACACAGTATCAGAGTGAAAAGACAACCCAAGAATGGGAAAAAATGTTTGAAAATCGTATCTGATAGGAGGCTTGAGTCCAGAATATAGAAAGAGCTTTACCACTCAATAATAAGGACAGCATTTTTTTAAACCCAATTAAGGAAATGGGCAAAGAATCTGAATAATAATTTCTCCAGAGATAATACAGATGGCTAATAACCACTTAAAAATGCTTGTATCATTAGTTACTAGAAAAATGCAGATGAAAACCATAGTAAGATGTGCTACTTCACACAGAGATGACATCACAACAGCAAATGTTGGTGAGGATGTAGAGAAAGTAGAGGCTTTATACATTGCTTATGGTGTTGTACAGTGGTGTAGCGACCTTGCAAAATGGGTTGGCAGTTCCTCAAAAATGTTAAAGAATTTACCTTATGACCCATCCCTGGTTAAATACTCCAGTGAAATGGAAACAAATGCATGCACAAACCTGTACACGAATATTCATAGCAGTATTGTTCATAATAACCAAAAAGTGGAAGCAGCCCAAATGTCTGTTAGTTGATGAGTAAATAAGCAAAATGTGTATGTCTATACAGTGAAGTATTATTCATCATTTACAAATATACGATATGGTACAACATGCGTGAACCTTGAAAGCTGGCTAAAGTGGGAAATGCTAATCACAAATACATGGTTATATTGATATGAAATGGTCTCAGACCAAGGACTGGTAGAGTGGTGTGTACAGTTTCTTTTTGAAGAATGTTGTAAGCATAGACTGTGGTGGTAATTACCCCCACTCTACTGAGAAATTTGAGTTTTAAGGTGTTGGTTCTTGCCTATAATCCCAGCTACTCAGGAGACTAGAGCTGAAGGATTGTGTGTTTGAGGATGGAGTAAGCAACTCAGTAAGACCGTATCTCAGAGTTTTTCAGAAAGGGTGAGAATGTAGCTCAGGGCTAGAGTATTTGCCTAGCGTGTGTGTGGCCCTGGATTTGATCCCAAGTACCACCGTGAAGTTGTTTGGGTTTTTTTATGGTTTTTGTCTGTTTGAGACAGGATATCCCTATGCAGTTCAGGCTGGCCTCAGGCTCACTTTGTAGCCCAGGCTGGCCTCGAACTCGCAATGATTCTCCTGCCTCAGCCTCTTGAGTGCTGGGATTACAGGTATGCGCCATCATGCCTGGGTCCACCTTGGAGTTGTATCTCAATAAAGTTTTTTTTTTTTAAACAAACCCCCCCCCCGCTTGTGGTACTAATGATTGAACAGAGGGAGCTCTGAGCTGCATCTTCAGCCCTTGTATTTTGAGATCTCTTGCTAAGTTTCCCAGGCTAGCCTTGAATTTACAGCCCTCCTACCTCAAGCTTCTGAGTAGCTGGGATTACAAGTGTGTATGTCAACGTTTTTATAATGCGCTCTGAAATGGGCCCTAGACAGTACTGACAAGAACCAATTTATGTTAGTCTCAGCCATGATTTACCACCTCTTCACACCTATTTTCAAAGACACTGGAGTTAATTTTGTCTCTAATTCCTTCTCCTGTTTTCAGTGGGAGAGCAGGTACCTAGACAGCCAAGTCAAGAATGGATCAACCTCCTCATTGACTGTTAAAAAATCAAGACATTGGGAACTGAATGTTTGCCATGAAAACTACCAGCCATGTTACATTTTTTTGTTTTAATAACCCGAAAGCTCTGTAATGAGAAGGCCTCTTCATTCCTGCTTAACACTAAAGGACCTCATAACTTGATTATTGTGTAGCTTAACTTTCATTGTATGTTTCCAAAGTTCTATCCTTTGTCTGGGATGTTGCCAATTAAATGTAAAAAAGGAAGCAGGGATTGGTTACTAAAACTGGCAAGTATGAGAAAGTAACTTCACAGTGAAGAAACCTGGTAGAACCACTTTACCCATGTGATCAGAGTTAGCATTGTTACTGAGGAAGACAGTGTCACTGTTGTGGTATGTGTTGCCAGAGTGCTATAGCCTGAATCAAGTTACAAGGAAGCATCATAGACACTCAAATAGAGTAGCAGTCAACAAAATTGGCTTCTAATTTTCAAAAGGGTCAAGAAATAAGAAAAGATGATGAATTCTCCACATTAGAGAATAAAAAGACAAGACAAATGTAGTGTATATTTAATTTTGGAGCCAGGCATTACACCACACCTGTAATCCCAGCACTCGGTAGGCTGAGGCAGGAGGATGGTTGCGAGTTCAAGACCAGCCTGGGCTACAAAGTGAGTTCAAAGCCAGCCTGAACTGCATAGTGAGACCCTGTCTCAAAAAAAAATTTTTTTTAATTAATTAATTTTGGACTTGGAGAAAAGAAAGCATAAAAGGACTTTATTGTGAAAATTAAAATTGATGAAACTGGAATATAGACTCTCAATTCAATCCTTGATTCTTTAAAGGGTTGAGGTGGATAGTTGATAATGTCTTAAACTATATTGGTTGTCTAAACTTTGGGTGGGGCAGTGATAATGCAGGGAAGCAGCTTAGGATGCTGCTAAACATCCTACAACACACAGAGCAGTCTGCTACAGTGAAGAATTATCTGTCCCAAAATGTCAGTAGTGTGCAGTTGAAAAACCTTGGGTTAAGTGTTGTATCAGTGCTAGTGTCTTTGTTATTTGGAAATACAGTACTCATTCCAGTCTTGAGGGAGGGTAAAAGAACATACGTCCAATTCACTCTCAAATAGTTTAAAAAAATTATATATGTGTATTTATATATGTGGCAGCAAATGGAGCAAGATGTAAACCATTGGTGAATGTCTAGGAAGGTTACAAGGAAATTCTGTGCTTGTTTGAAGTTGTTAAAATTGAAAGTTTCCCCTAAAAACTTGCCAAGTTAAGCTATGCATTAAACCACCAGTATTACCTCTCCAGTGAAATCCAGTGTTTAATCAGATACTTCAAGACTAGTAGTATAAAAGAAAAATTTCACATAGAGTAGAATTTCCAGTTTCCTAAGAAAACCTTTTGAAATAATGCTTCGAGTCATGAGCCCTTATGAAATTGACTTTCATGAAATTACAACCTGTATTGAAAAAATGCTTTATTTCATTTTATACCATGTGTAAAAATAACTCAGAAAGAATCTAAGGCAATTAACAGTTACAAATATAATGCTCTTACAAGAAAATAGGACTTAAACACACTTAAAAGAGTGTGTTTAAAACTGTTGGCAGATAATATTTATATAAGTACGAAACATTTGCTCATAATGTGTCTTCACTAAAACATAAAAACCTTATTTTTCAAACATTGTAAATGCCCGATTTTTATAGCATGTCAAGATTTTGTTCAGAAAAAACCCTTGTTGTCTTTCAAGACAATATTTGTATTATTTTCAGAAGGCCTTACACAACAAGAATCTTTTGGCAGTAGTGTACATACTATAAAGTCCAGGGTCTGCCATAGAAATACCAGTAACTAATGCTAAAGGAAAATGACACATTTCTGGGTGTTTATAACATGATGTTGCTGATAATTGTATGATAAGTTGGTCATGTAGAATAGTATCTTCTGTTAATCTTCCAAAGTATAAATTAGTAATATAGTTTTTTATACCAGAGTAATTTTTACACAAAGATACATTAGTATACCAAGCAGAAACTGAAGAGAAAATCCTTTTGTCTTGGTTGTCCATATTTATAGACCACTTGGGTCAGTCTTAAGCTGTAATCATAAATTATTTCATTGTATATGAAGATCGAGTAAAAGGGTTGTGCTAAAGAACTATTTTCGATAGCACTTTTAACATTTTCTTTTGATTGGTAATTAGTTATTAGTAGATTTTAGGGTGCCTTCTTAGGAGAAAGCATTAATGACTTTTTGACAGTTCTTCTGTTGAAGTCAGCAGTGGTGTGGGTATCTGTGTATAATGCATGATTTTTCTTAATTTGCAGACCATGAAGACTATGACCCACAAACTGTGAGGCTTGGAAGTAGATATAGTCATGTTCAAGAAGTCCAAGAACGGCTTAACTTCCTTAGGTTTGTTTTACATAATTAGTATTGCTTTCTTTAAGACACAGATAAGGAATGCATAGTGCATGTGCTATATAGCTAGGTCTTAGTTGGATGGTCTTTCCTCTTCCACATTTTATTTCTCACACAAATTCATTACCTAGAGTCATACATTTCCCTGTTTGTTACTAAATACTTGAAAATTATTGGCTAAGTTTTAACTTTCTTCTTGGTGGAATAACTGACAAAGGCAAGATGAAGTTGTGTTATTAACATCATTTTTTATGAAGATGAGGAAAAAAGTTTATTCCATTAAACCGAAGTGAAACATCCCAAGCCAGTTTTGCTCAGTGATAACTTAGTTTTTAACAAATACATTAAAAAATAAATAAATAACAAATACATTTAAAGATTTTAAAATTACCTTGTGGCTAAAAGGTCACATGATGACAGGTAGCTTATGAATTGAAAAACCATATGTAGCAGAGGACTGTATTCTTGCCATAAGTGTGCTAACAAATGCTCAGATGATCAACACTTCAGGAAATCTGTTGCTTTTATTATTTTGATACATGTTCCAGAGGGTATTCTGGGGTTTGTTAATTACGACCTTATTTTTATTGAACTCTGATTGCTTATGGGGAAATTTGAGTAATTACATAATGGTTTTAATTTGAGAAAAACTACCCACCAAATTTCAGAAAGGCAGCATTTATTTAAAATCAAGTGGTGTTTTGTTTTTCAATCACTTCAATAGAAGTGGCTGCCTCCCTAGAGTGGGAATCACTGCTGTAGAGACCCATTTTTATTGTATGGCATATGTTGTTTACCTTCAATTTACTGTAACAGAAAAGTGGTTGCAAGCCGTTTTTTGCCACATTTAAGTTTGGAATCACAGGACCTATTGTAACCCCTGCTCTCCATGTCCTTACTTTATGACCTATAGCAACTTCCTCAAGGCAAAGGAACCTAATTTTAATGCCTGCTGTATATTCTGCCTGTGCTGAAAACTTCACATTTACATTTCAGAGCAACACAGTAAAGTAGGTTTACTTGCATTTGATCAGTATGAAAACAGGATTCAGATGGCTTCGAGTAGCTTGTTTGAAATCACACAGTCAGTATGTGATGAAATTGTACTTCTCAGTTAGGTCTGACTTAAGTCTGTTAGTAATTTTTCAGACTTGGAACTTCAGGGCTCTGAGTAGTTTCTCTTCAAGCAATGGAAAGTTTCATTCCTATTTCTTTTTTTTTTCCCCCTTCCAATAAATGGAACACATCTACTTTTATGCATCAGATTTTGAAATAGAATTTTCACTTACAGAAAGTTTTCTGCTACCATATTTAAAAAACAAAAAGGAAAATTGAAAGCACTTGCATTTTATTTTGCTGAAGCTCTGTTTTCTTACCTGTAAATTAGAGGTAGGCAGATACAACTACACGTTACAAGCCCCCTTTCAGTTCAGAAACCCCATGAAAGTATCAAATTCTAGTGTCAAGTTCTAAAAATGCTTTAAAATGGAAGGTAACCTATTGAGATTAAGTATATAAACCATAGTCTGTAACAAGTGAGGTCTTTACTGTCTGTGTCATTCATAGACATGGTCAGGCAGGGTCACTGGATGAATGCTAAGAGCAGTTAGAAAGCTCGTAAAAGGAAGAGATTGCAATTACAAGTTAAAAAGTGGAATTCACCTTCATTATTGTCAAATTTTATTGTTCAAATGCACAGTCAAAAAGCTAAAAAGACCCTCGAGAACATCACTGAATAATCATTCTGCTGATTATTAACATAAAATGTTAAATCATGTGTAAATTACTGTATTTAATGTGACCAGGTACTAAGTGATGAATAATAATCATCAGAAAGTGTTAAAATTGAGGCGATTTTAATTCATAAATATCAATAGATTAGTAACCCATGAAAATCATAGTTGAATACCTCCTTTTTAGATAATGCCATATAAACAGAATGCTAAATCTTTTATTGTAAAATCAAATTACCATGGGCCGGGGATATAGCTCAGTGGCACAGAACCTGCTGGCAAGTGCAAGGTCATGAGTTCGATTGCTGGTACCCAAAAAAAAAAAAATCAAATTACCTATACTTTCAAAATGTCTGATTTCACACTAAACTATTTGAATTCAAAGACTATGTTTTACTTCTAATCACCTGGCTGAGTTCCATAGGGTGCATGGTGGATGCCCAATATAGGGTTGTTGAATGAATTAATATATTACATGTTTTTAGTACCAGATAAAATTTTAGAAGGAGTTTTTTTTTAAGGAAGTAACATCTTTTTATCTATGATTAAAGTGTAATTGTGATAAATGCGTTGTTTCATACATATACAGATAGATTGCCTTTTAGAATAAAACTTATATAAATCTAATTGCTCATTTTTTATGTTTTTCCAAGATTTTTATTGAAGGATGGCCAACTGTGGCTATGTGCCCCTCAGGCAAAACAAATATGGAAATGCTTAGCTGAGAATGCAGTTTACCTTTGTGATCGAGAAGCCTGTTTTAAATGGTATTCCAAATTGATGGGGGATGAACCAGACTTAGATCCTGATATTAATAAGGACTTCTTTGAAAGTAATGTGCTTCAGCTTGATCCTTCCCTATTAACTGAAAATGGAATGAAATGTTTTGAGCGATTCTTCAAAGCTGTGAATTGTCGAGAAGGAAAACTAGTAGCAAAAAGGAGAGCCTATATGATGGATGATTTGGAGTTGATAGGATTAGACTATCTTTGGAGGGTAAGTCAAAAATAGGAACTCTGTAAGCATTCTCTGATGTAGTTATTTAAATAGGTAAGGAATTACAACTTTTCATGTTAAGTACCTGTGTATTTGTTCTGACGCTTGACTCAGAGGAGTCTACGGTGATAATTGTTCATCTTTATATCATTTGTCATTCGAGAGATTTCTTTCTCTTTTGATCTCCCTTGTTTTACCACTGGTGTTCCTGTTGTCTGATGTTAGAATCCATGTGTTCAGATCTATTCAGGAGTGTACCAGTCATACAGATCTTCCATGAATCCCCCATTCAAGTTAATTCCACCAGTCCAATTTTCAGGGCACACCTCTTATTTCCTTCCCTTCAGTGTGAATTTCAGATTATTATTCCATTTGAGGCTAAAATAAAGGACAAAAGAGAAGGCTTTAGTTAAAAAAGATTGTGAGCGTGTCTTTTATTGGCACTGTTCAATTTAGAATATTTATAAATACTTGAAGTGTATTTAAGGCTGATTCATCTTTTATAGTGTTTACATAGTATTCCTACCCTTTGTAAATTTGACATTATACAGCACCTTACAGTTTCAGGTTTTGTGAAATATTTTTTCTGAAAGCCATAGATTACAGTGTTTAGTGTATTTTAAGTATTTAAAACTTAAGTAAGTGGTTTTCAGTGTTTTTAAAAGCAGTAGAGATTGGGAGAGCATGTATTCTCCAGCATGCCCATGTGCACATGCACACACACGTGCACACACACACAGACACAAACACAAATTTAGTACAGTAAATCCCTGACTTATGAACAAGTTCTA
Organism: Dinomys branickii; assembly: GCA_004027595.1. Taxonomy (NCBI): domain Eukaryota; kingdom Metazoa; phylum Chordata; class Mammalia; order Rodentia; family Dinomyidae; genus Dinomys; species Dinomys branickii. The sequence continues at coordinate 12,206 of PVLD010024036.1, read as the reverse complement.
TTCCAAGGGAACATACAGTGTTGGTTCGTTAGTCGAACAAAGTGAATCTTTAAACACCTTTGACACAAATACACAATTTAAAGCATTAAAAAAAACACACATACATAGCATAAACTATTTTTACTTTTACTTTAAGTGGTGGTACAGTACAGTACAACTGTAAATAAACTTTTTATTGTTAAACCATCCATAGGGGCTGGGCGTGGTGGCGCACGTCTGTTATCCCAGCACTCGGGAGGCTGAGGCAGGAGGATCGCTTCAAGTTCAAGGCTGACCTGAACTGCACAGTGAAACCTTGTCTCAAAAAAATCCATAGCTGACAGTCGAAGATGCACCCTTTGTTCACCCTGTTTTTTTTTTTCAAGTCTTCAGACAGGCTTTTAGCTTTCTCTTAAATAAGCAACAAGCTAAGTGGGACTCAATGCTGATGTTGATCCTACATCCACATACTGAGAAGTTTCTCTATCTCTTATCACTTTATCATGTGTTTTGGATATTATTGTTGACTTCATTGACACAGCAAACTTCACATTTCCCATGATCTTGTCCTTGTTCTTAGAATTGTGCCAGTGGTTAAAAGATTCATGTTCATGTTATAAGAACAAGTGTCATTTAGCAACTTTTTGCCTTGGTCCAGTCTCTCCGTTATTTTCACTTCCATGGTTATTGCTTTGCGCTTCTAGCATGCCCCTCCACATTACCACGGCCTTTCCTCTTGCCTCCGGGCATCTTGGGCTCTGATTGAGTGCTGAACTACTGTACACTGTCACGCTGTACAGTCAGCACACAGCAGCACAACTGAAATCATCTCTGGCAGACACGTGAGCTACTTTAGAGATTTGTTCACAACTGTGGATTCTGTTTGTATCTGTAAAAGTTTGCAATTTGAATGTTCATAAGTCAGGGGCTTACTGTAGTTGAAACCCTTTTTAAAAATTAATCCAAAATGTAGTCCTAGTTAAATGAAGGAAGCTTTTTCCTTTTTTTTTTCTTTCTTTTTTTTGTTCTATGTCTCAGTGCTTTGATACCTTTTCTTCCCCACGCCTCTTACAGGGATTAGCCCTAAAACACTTCCTCTGAATCCTAGAACTCTGAACATAGTTGGAAAACCACTAATGTAATTAGATAAATAAATGCTAAAGATGTGTAGGAAGTGGGGGTAGAGAAGATAGCCCTTTATGGTAAGGTGTATTTCATAAAGTCTATTACTCCCTTCAAGCTAATTTGATTTCCTCCTTGAACACCTCACAACTTGGTTATCAGGATGTTAAAACACAAGGTTAAATAGTACCGATCAAGGCATACTTTACTCTTAGTAAAATGTCTTTCATTCTTAAATTTCTTTACTCAAAAAATTACATTTTTGCGTTCTTTTCTATTCTCAATTTTACTTGATTATCAAAGTCAAGTTACAATTATGTTATTGAATAGTGTATTAAAATTAACTGAAGGATGTTGAATATAAATGCCCAACTGAAGCATTTCTTGAAAGGATTAACATTTAATCTTTTTGAACCTAGGTGGTAATTCAGAGTAATGATGATATTGCCAGCAGAGCTATAGATCTCCTTAAAGAGATATATACGAACCTTGGTCCAAGGCTGCAGGTCAATCAGGTGAGGATCAATGCACATTAAAACTTGAACATGCCAGGTGCAGTGGCCTACACCTATAATCCCAGATAGTTGGAAGGTTGAGGCAGGAGGATCTCAAGTTTGAAGCCAGCCTAGGCAATGTAGCAAGACTCTTTCTCAAAAGTAGAAGATAATAAAAGGGCTGGGGATGTAGTCAGTAGTAGAGCACTTGCCTAGCATGGGTTCAACCCGTAGCATGACCAAAAAAGGAAAAAGTATGTAAAATATTTAATCTGTATTTTGTATAAAATACCTAAGTGAATCTTGCTTTACTTTAAATATATTACTACATTTTGAAATGGCAAAAGGATTCTACTGTGAATGTTTTGATATTAACACCTAAACTTTTAGGGTTCCGTTCTGACTAGTTTATCCTTACAAGTTTATGTAACATGAGGTGTTTTGTCAATATAGACTCTGTGTAAATATGACTATTACTAATTTTTTTTTGACTATTACTAATTGAGAGCTATCTTTAAATTACTCATTGCCATCTCTGGTGGGATTAATGTTACATATTTTTGCATTTCAAAGCAACTTGATCTTCATTTGGCCCATTACTTTAGGTGGTGATCCACGAAGACTTCATTCAGTCTTGCTTTGATCGTTTGAAAGCCTCTTATGACACATTGTGTGTTTTGGATGGTGACAAAGACAGTATTAATTGTGCAAGACAGGAAGCTGTTCGAATGGTTCGAGTATTAACTGTTTTAAGAGAATATATAAATGAATGTGATAGCGATTATCATGAAGAAAGAACCATTCTACCTATGTCAAGGTTTGTGAATAACTTATCAGCTGGTGCAAGTTCTTAATCATTTGGTATTTTCCTGACCATTTCATTTTGTTTTAAAATGATGGATCTGTATAGATGAAAGAACAGGGAGGAAGAAACCATTCTTGAAAGTGTTACTATCTTGCTCGTTAAAAATATTATTTGTATCTTACAGAATCCTTTAATAATTGGCATTTCTTCCTGCAGGGTCTGATTAAATTTTTAGTTTCTTTGGCAAGTCATTCTCATTAAGTCCAGTTTTCTCTCCTTTTTATTTTTTGCCATGGACATTGCTGATTATGTGTCACAGTGGTACTTTGCAGTGGAAGTGTTTTTATCTTGCTGCCATTCGTTCACTTACTAATAGCATAGTCAAAACAGAGAGTACTGCAGTTGGAGGGAACTCTTAAAAGCTGCTTTGACAGATAACTAATACAGCAAGAAATATTTACAAATGATGTAATAATGTTTCTGTTAAGGTTATATTGTTGAATAATTCTAATGACATTTATGTTTAGAGATGTTTATACAAAGTGCCATCAGTTTTTGTTTTTTTTTAAGTTCTGTTTGTTAACAATGAAATTATATAAAATGGCTCCTTATATGGTTTCTATTTTGTGTCTTACCTAAAAGAACTTAATATGTCATTGTAAATATAAGTTTGATGTGATTTTTGATATTAAGAATTTTTCAGAACAGATGTGCAGTCTAATGAGTTGAGCTTGTGTAGCATAAAAACTAGTGAAATGATATGTCTCTTAATTTCTTATAAATAGATACTTCATGTTTTTACAGTCGTAGGTACAAAATAATAGAATGTGATCATTTTATTCTGAAGCTTATTTATAGTACCTGTAGTTTTTGAAAGGAGCAATTTTAGTTTTCAGGATACTATTATGTATCTTTAACTCACTTCCTCTTGTTTTATAAAATACACTCAATGTTAAATTTCCACCTTCGAAACAAGATTTGAAAGTGCTAAATTGATGTTTTCCTTTTTCCCCCTACCAGAGCTTTCCGTGGTAAACATCTCTCTTTTATAGTTCGATTTCCAAACCAGGGCAGACAGGTAGATGACTTGGAAGTATGGTCTCATACCAATGATACAATTGGTTCAGTTCGACGATGTATTCTTAATCGCATTAAAGCCAATGTAGCCCATACAAAAATTGAGCTCTTTGTGGGTGGAGAGCTGATAGATCCTGGAGATGATAGAAAGCTGATTGGACAATTAAACCTAAAAGATAAATCGGTAAGTTATAGTTACCAGACTTTTTAACAGAAACAAACTTGAGACTGTTTTTCACTTACTCATTGAAGTGCTGATTGATATGTGTTAAGATGCAACACTAATGGGCATCGTGATACCCACGGCATGTCAGAATAAAGGGTTTAGAACTCTGTAGTTATATTAAACAAATATAAGTGGTTATATGAAACAGTACTTCTAAAATGTGTTTATGAAAAGTGTAGCATTTGGGGAACATATTTGTTGGTATGTTACTAAGTTCTGTTTCATGTATTTTTCCTTGACTTTGATACTAATGTAGTCTTATCATTTTCAGCTAATCACAGCCAAACTTACGCAGATCAGCTCCAATATGCCTTCAAGCCCTGATAGTTCTTCTGATTCCTCAACTGGATCTCCTGGAAACCATGGTAATCATTATAGTGATGGTCCCAATCCTGAAGTGGAAAGCTGTTTACCTGGAGTGGTGAGTAAATTGTGTTGTGAACATCTGTATGTAAGGGATTATGCTAAGATCTTTGAGAATAAAAAGTATATAGTTTATAGTTTCTTTATACTAAGTATAATTACACAATTAAGCATCACCTTCAGAATGGATTCCTCTGAAAAATGATTGTAAATTTGAAACGTTATTTCCCTATAGATACAACATAGCTATGGTTATGTAGACTTTATCAATTCGAGCTTAATTTATAGTGCTTGAGTATCAATTTAGAAAAATACCACTTTTTAAATTTGTATCATACAATGGATCCTTCATTTTAACACCATTTAATGTAGGTTGTTGAGTGTGGTGGCACATACCTGTAATCTCAGCGTTCTAGAAGTGGGGCAGGATGATCACAAGTTCAAGGCCAGCCAAGATACAGTCAGATCCTATCTCAAAAATACAAAGCAAAACAAAAACACTTATGTTGGGAAATATCTGGAATCTTTCTCAGATTTGTCAGTAAGATAGCTTGTGTCCAGTGAAACTATGACTCCTTTTCTTACCTTCTCTTCTGGCCCCTACCCACCAAAATTTTAATGGCTACAACACCAGCCCCTCTAATGTCAGGATTCAGCTCCCTATGCTAGTTGGATTGGGAACTTAGTAGTGGCCATGGCAGCTTTTTTGTATGTCTGGAGTATAAATTGTAAATGTGAGACAAGTAGTTTAATAGAATAATAAAAGAACTATCCCAAAGAAGTAACTGGAAGTGTCTTTGACGTGATTAGTCTGCATCATGAACAACTTGTAAAAGTGAGAAGATGAGAAAGGCCAACCATTACAGAGACTTGAAATAACATAAGAAAGTTTGGAAATTAACCAATGAATTTGGAGGACCTTTTTTTGCAGTAATTTACAGGTAATCACTTTGTATATTTTGTATTCTAGATAATGTCACTGCATCCCAGATACATCTCTTTCCTTTGGCAAGTTGCAGACTTAGGTAGCAGCCTAAATATGCCACCACTTAGAGATGGAGCAAGAGTGCTTATGAAACTTATGCCGCCAGGTAAGATTTTTACATGCTCACAATAAAGGAATATGTTGTCAAATTCTTTTTTCTAAATAAACCATATAGAGCCCTTGGGGCGCTGTGCTGCCACCTCCTGGTCCTGCTTTGTTTGCTTGTCTGCCTTCTGGTTTGTAGCCCTTCCCACCTTGATACCATGAAGCGCGTCCACCCCTGCCGTTTCCCCTCGGAGGCTCTGCCACTTGTCCGGAGGGCTACTGTGTCGAGTGCAACCTTCCAAAGGGTCTCACAAAGTTGCACAGTCTGGGATTGAGCTTTCCATCCTCCAATTTTACCATCCCAGAGTTCTGGGATTACAGTTTCAGCTGGCCTTCAACTCACTGTGTAGCTCAGGCTGGCCTTGAACTTGGAGCGATCCTCGTACCTCAGCCTCCCAAGTGCTGGGATTACAGAGAGCTGGAAGATGGTGGCCGGTAGGAGTGGCGGCCACGCGCCGGCTTTGACTAGATTAGAGTCTAAGAGAGATGGAGGTTTTAAAAATAATTGGACTTGCGCATCACCTTGTCTTTAACTCAGTTTTGATTGTACTATTCTTATGCTACTTTGTGTCTGTCTGTTAATGTTTTTGTTCTTTTACTTTTAAAATAAAAGTGAATAAATAAATAAATAAATAAACCATATAATAAGGATTGGCAAACTACAGGCCAAATCCAGCTCAGCACCTGTTTTCTACATTCCGCATGCCCAACACCTAAGGATGATTTCTATAAATTTTTAAGTGGCAGGGAAAAAAAATGACATATGAAAGTTACAGAAATTTAAATTTTAGTGTCTAATCAAAGTTTTATTGGTGTCTAGCCATTTATTCATTCATTCATTTATTGTGTACAGCTTTTGTCTTGTAATGCTAGAGCTCAGTAGTTATGGCAGAGACTGTGTGGCCCTCAAATCTAAAATACTTACTCTTTTGCCCTTTATAGGAAATACTCACCTATGCCTGTAATTTGTGTCAGCTACAGCATTTTTTTATTCCTTAGAAACAACCACTTTCATCTTTACCTTTTATTCTTGTATATACATTCTTCTTGTATATACAGTTCACAGATATATATTCTTGTATATATCTGTGAACATCTGTTTGTCACTTTTAGGTATACACTGCATTTCTACTATGTAGGTGAAAGTACCCATTCCCACATCCTCCTAATACTTACTTAAATCTGTATTTAGTGTTCACATTTTCAGGACAATGTGAAAAGTAATTCTCCAGATTACTGATTGTTTTTATCCTAGGTTTAATAATTTCTCCTTTTTATTGATTTTCTATATACCTAGTTTTACTCATTCCCACATACCTTCTAGTAACGTCTCAAAATAATTTTCCAGTATTTTGTACACTTTATAATCCATCGACACCATTATTATCCTGGGACTCTTCCTTTCCTGGTTGTTTTTTCTCTGCCACACAGCTCTCATTTAGAAACTTTTTATAAATTTTCTGTATCAGCTCTGTATTTAATGGTGAATGTTTTGGGCATTCTTGAGGTGTTGTATTATTTTCTGGAAGTATACATTCCTATAGGTAGAAAGCCTTTGTGAAAGGTATGTTATTCTGAGACATAGCTTCCTGAAACAGCCAAACCCTCGAGTCTGAGTATAGAATTCTAGGTTGAACATTTATTCCCCCCAGCTAGCAGCATTGCTGGTAGAAGACCAAGGAAGAAGATCTCTTACTTTCTGTTCCTTGTGATACTTATTTCTGAAAGTTTTGTTTTTATCCTTCAGTTTTGAAAGTTCACAATGATATGTCTTGGTGGAGTTAGGTCTCCTTTGTTAGGGTATGTGTTCAGTGAGTCTTTGATTCCTCATGTGTGAGATTTATATTTTAGGCTGGGGGTAGTTTTCTTGTGTGCATTTTGCTTTTTTGTGTACCTTTCAAATGTTTTGAGTTCTGTGTTGAATCTGCTAGGTCTGATTGGCTTTTTTCTTTCTCTCATTAACGTTATTCCACCGTAGCAGTGATTTCCCTGAATTTTTCTAGCTCTTGTGTTGACTTTTACCCTCATTTACAGTGTAAAATGTTCTAGATCTTTCTTCAAGTGATTCCTTTTTTATAGGATTTTTTCACCTACCATATTTTTCTGATCTAGTAAATGTGTTGCTTTAAAACTTAACATTCTGTGAAATTACGCATTAAACAGGGCTTGTAGGGAAAAAATACAGTTGGGTAAGATCCTTCAATCCTATACAACTTCTAATTTTTAAAAAAAGAAAACTTTTGGTGGGAGAAGCATTCACAACCTTACAGAAAAGATACAGAAGAACTTCTTTGGGATCTATTTGCATGTAATTTTCTAGCCTCCTGTATTCTTCAAGTACTTTATTACATACTCCCTACAAACAAGGATGTTGGTCTATGTAACCAAACTACAGCTAAACTAAGAAGTTAATGTCGATTCCCTACTACCATCTAATCAGTAGGCACTAAGGGTCTCTGATAATCTTATGCAGAGTGAAAAGTTGAAGTTCAAAATCATATGCCAGGTGTGGTGGCCCATGCTTGTAATCCTAGAACTCGTGAGGCCACGATAGGAGGATCACTGTGAGTTTGAGACCAGTCTGGGCTACATAGTGAGTTCAAGGACATCCTGAACTACCCAGTGAGACCCTGTCTCAAAAACCTAAATCAATCAATCATACATTACACTTAGTTGACATAGCTCTTTTAAGTTTTCTTCTGGAGGGGCTGGGGATATAGCTCAGTGGAATAAGCGCCTGCGTAGCAAGCGCAGGGTCCTGAGTTCGATCCCCAGTACCGCCAAAAAAAAAAAAAAAAAAGTTTTCTTCTGGAATAGTTCCTCATTCTGTCTTTTGACGTTCATGACCTCAAGCATTGTGAAGATTACATGTTAGGTAATTTTTCGCTTTGTCTATTTTATCATGATTAAATACAGGTTATTCGTCCATGTTGAGAATCCCACAAAAGTGATGCTCTGTTCTTCTCAATGTATCCAGTCAGATGCTGCATCATTTCAGTTTTACCCATTGCTTATTATAATTTCTGTGATCACTTGAGTTTTTTACTTGTTACTGCACTATAAAATTACTCTTTTCCCTTTGTAATTAAGTACTATGCAGAGTTACAGTTGGTTACTGTCATTTATCTTGCTCAGATTATCTCTTAGCAATCACCCCTTCAAGTTGATTTGTGTCACTTCCACATCTTCCTATCTGTCTGTGAACACACACATCTGGCTTGTTGGCTCAAGATGTTCTGGGCTAACAACTTAAATCCTGTATGCCCCAGTCCTAGAGTCAGCCATTTCTCCAAGGAACCTTGGTTCCTTACACATACATGAGTATACTGTGTATGTGAGTATATGTTGATATATTTAAAAAAAAAAAACCTAAGCTCACACTAGATCCTCTAAGGTTAATCAATCACAGCTTCATTCTAAGATTTTTTTCTATATTTATAGCTTTTTTTCTGACAATTAAAAAAGCCTAGCTTCCATTATCCTTTTAACATTTTTTGTGTTTAGTTGATCATGCACACATAATGAGTCATCACCACAACCAGCCTTTTCTCTATAGAGGACTGTAGCTGTCAGTGTTGAGCCACACTCCACTCTATGGACTATTCTTCAGTCTACAGTATTTTTTTTTCCCGGTACCGGGGATCGAACTCAGGACCTTGCGCTTGCCAGGCAAGTGCTTATGCCACTGAGCTATACCCCCAGCCCCGTCTATGGACTATTCTTATGCTGCTTGAGTTGAATCTTTATGCTGAGGTATCCCCTTGTGTAGACTCCTCCCCGTGTATGACCTCTAACTCTGTTTAGGATGGCCCTCTCCCCTTCCGCATAGAATCCTAAACAGAGGACTAATAAGACTAATTAGTATCTTCTGAGACAGTGTAGACAGTCCAACTACCATAGTTCAGTGTGGCTGAAGGTGCCCCAGAAGAAAATAAAAAGATATAAAAAACAAACAAAGAAGAAATGCTGGTTTTATGGTGCTGAGATAATATAAGAGGAAGTGCTGTGACAGATGGGCTGCCATTAACCCGGGCACCAGAGGAAGTAAAATATGCCAAGAGTCATGAAGTCTGGGAACACACTCTTAAGATGAGGTCTGGGTGTAGGTGCTCACTGTATGTGTTCCTTAAAAAAAAAAAATTTAAACAGGCTTCTGCCTGTACCACTGTCTGTCTGGTGTTTTTGTTTGTTTGATTTTGCTTATTCTTGACAATTAAAAGTTCTTTCCCTGGTATTCTGGCTCTGATTGCCTGGGAAAAATCACAAATGAACACACCTGTTGCACTATACTGATGATAATGTACTTGCAATTGCCTCCAACCCCATGTAATGCCTTGAACTCACTATGTAGCCCAGGCTGGCCTGTAACTCAACAGCGATCCTCCTGCCTCAGCCTCCTGAGTGCTAAGATTACAGGCATGTGCCACCATGCCCAGCCTCTGTATTTGCCAATTGGATATGAGCTCATGTGGTTTTCTTTCTTTGCTTCTGTTTACAGCATTGTCTTTTATTTTGAGTTCTTTAAAAAAGAATTTTTTTATACTGAAATAGCTTCAAATTTATAAAGAAGCCCCAGAAGACAAACTTGAGGCTTTTATAGGCAAATGATCACAATTAGAGACCATACTCATAAGTGAAATAAATCAGATGTGCATGTGCAAACAGCATATTGTATCAGTGTAAGAACCTGAAAGTGGGAATATAAATTAGGAGGTATGAAAGGAAACTGCTCAAAAGTAAAGAGCAACTGAGATGAGCGGAAGGAGAAAAGAAGAAAGGGGTAGCTATGTATGTATGTGTGTATATGCAGGATGGCTATCCTGGTTGCCCTTTGCCTCGTGACGCTTTATTGTAAGAAACAGTGATTAGTTGTTTGATCAATCTTCTATGTCTATATGCATTATCCTGAACATACACTTTGAAGTTATCAATATGTAATACAGTAACCATTGTTAATTCCCCGTCACTTTGTCTGTAATACAGTTTTTGTACTGTTCTTGTGCTACTTTGTGTCTGCTAATGCTTTTGTTCTTTTACTTTAAAAAAAAAAAAAGTCATCCCAGATTTAGTAACTAACATTTTGGTGTAGTTATACCATTCTCTCTCTGCTTGTCTTTCTAACCTCTGGGGAACAGTTGGAGATATCGTATCTTTTTGTCCATAAATAGCTTAGTATGTGTTTTTTTAGAGTCAAGGACATTTTCTTGCATTACCACAGTATTCAAAATCAGAAAATGTAAGCTGGGTGTGGTGGCGCATGCCTGTAATCCCAGCACTCGGGAGGCTGAGGCAGGAGGATTGTTGGGAGTTTGAGACCAGACTGGGCTACAAAGTGAGCTCAAGGCCAGCCTGAACTGCCTAATGAGACCCTGTCTCAAAAGACAAAAAAAAAAAAAAAAACCAGAAAATGTAGCAAGTACAATATTGTTATGAAGTCTGTAGGCCTTGGATACTTTTGCCAGTTCCTCAATAGTGTGTCTTATGTAACATTGTTTTCTGGTTGAAGGTCCAGCCCAGGTTCATACATTGGGTGCGAAGTTGGTATCTCTGTTTCTTTAGTCTAGAATAATTTCTCATCTTTGTCTTCCATTACTTAAATATTTCTGAAAAGCATAGCTTAGTTGTAATGTTTGACTATTATCTCTTTGAGTTGTATCAGTTTCCTTAGTTGATAATTGGCATGTTTCTCCTTTCTTAATGTTTTCCCTTCTGTGGAGAGATGCTTTGAAAGATTCTGTAATGATCTTTTTCCTGATAAAAATTTTACTATGCTGGTTTTGTCATTTTATTGTGATTGTGGCCTAAATCAGTTTTTATTATGGTGTTTGCAAAATGATTTATTTAAGTTCTTCATACCTTTTACATCTAGTAACTGGCATTCTATTGTAAGATAGTGGTTTGTCTTCTCCCTAGTTGTGTGTTCTCTTTTTTTTTTTGGATACTCAGGAGTGTTTGTTCCGTCACTGAGCTAACTCCCTAGCCCTTCTTAAAATTTTTTATTTTGGGACATTCTCACTAAGTTGCCCAGGCTGGTCTCAAACTTGTGATCCTACTGTGTCAGCCTCACTCTTTACCCATCAATTATTTCATTGCGTCACAACTAATCTGGAAACTCATCTCCATTTATATAGGCCTTTGTTTTTCATCTGTTTCTTACCCAAATGCTTATTTCTAAGGCTTTCCTTTTCTAGGATTCAGTGGGATGCTGATTTTAGGTGCTCTCTTCCCCCCTCCACCTTGCTCCCATTTACTTTTTGGTTCAGCTAAAACTATCTTACACCCTCCGTACACCTGCAGTAATTTGTTGACAGCTCTCTAGTGTTGCTTCCTCTTTTTTTTAATGTCCACTGTCTTGTGTTTCTCTTCTGTTGCTATCTTTTTCTGAAGTAAACATCTTATTGACCTTTCTTATGATTCCTGTGGGACAGAATCACTTTACATGAGATTCTCAGTTAAGTCTTCTCAATTTTATTTAATCCTGATTTGTTGTATTGTTTAGAATTTGCATTGTTTCATTCACTTAGTTACAGTTGTTGCTTTATAGTATTTGCAGATTGAAGCATTACAAGATTTTAAACCCTCCACAGAATCTTTGATCTTGTGGTTTGAGTTTAATACCACCAGGTGGCAAAAGTGAGCTCTTCCTAACAATCGTCAGGCAGGAAATTTCAAAGGGTCCTTTTTTTCAGATTTTATACAAAGTATAATATGTACCTAAATTTGAAAAAGCTGGTAATGATTGTTAGTACAGTAGAAAAATTATTATAGGCATTAAATTCGAGGGAGTTTGACCTGTAACCCTGCTTCTAGTTGTTACTATGTACCCTTCATCATATGTAGTTTTTCAGAGCTTCCTTTTTGTGATAATAACTTTCTCATAGAATTGTGGGAATTAAATGAGGTGAAGTATAAGAAAACTTTACCCTAGTGACTGGCATTTAGAGTTTAACAAATGTTAATGCACTCTGTCTCTGTAATTGTTATACACATACACACACACACATTCTCTCTCTCTCTCTCTCTCTCCCTCTCCCTCCCTCTCCCTCCCTC
>PVLD010024035.1:0-26254 GCA_004027595.1 Dinomys branickii | reverse complement strand
TTCTATCTTCTCTATAATTCTGTATTTCCTCAGTCGTTTTTGTATTAGCAGAAATGAAGATAACTTTATATTATACAGCATCCAGTGCAAATTCCCTACTATCTTATCTATAATTTGGTATTTCCTTTAATGTTTTTGTGTTAACTAATGTGAAGATAACTATGTAATACAACATCCAGTTCTAATTCCCTACTATATTGTGTCTAACTTTGTATTTTCTGCATTGTTTATGGCTTTTCTGGTTCATGTGTCTCCATTCTTTTGTCTTTAAAATAAAATTAAAAAAAAAAATAAATAAATAAATCAAAACACAGTAACTATTCTGAATATAGAGACTGGGTTTGATTTTTGCATTTTCCTCTTCATTGCTCTCAAACCAGTTCTTCTCATGTAAAAAGGAAAAGTATTTTAATGTAGAAATGCGTACTACTGAGTAAACAGACTTGCATTTGGCCCTAATCCCAGCTCCCCACTAGTAGATATTCCTATGCTGCAGAGACTAGAAAGCTAAAGAATAACTTCCCAGAAAACCCTTGCAGGAAAGCCCATGTAAGAAATGAAAAGCAAAAGCAAGATAGAAGCCAACTACCTCTTCGTCCAGATATTTTCAGGGGGCAGGTTTAGCCACGTACAGGTTGGTACGGCCCACATATCAGCAGGCAGTGGCAGCAGGCTCCTCGCTCCTGGAGCACAAGTACTGCAGCACATTCTAACCTCCACAGCAGTGCTGCACCCCTGCAGAGCAGCAGCTCCACTGGTGGGCCAGTCTGCACAGGCTTTGCTGGGACTTTTCTGGAGACTCACACTTGAGTCCGTCCCTCCCAACTTGCCAATGACTTTACAAGGAATTCCCAATAGTGGCAGTTTATTTCTTGAAAGGCACCAATACAAAAATGAAAAACTGTCTATCAGCAGGTTTTAAAATTTTATATATATAAATATTTAGTCATATATATATATATGGCTAAACCTAATTCAAATTACAGGCAGAGGATGCAAGACTGAGCATGGAAATACAGGTGTACAACAAGGACAAAGGACCACAAAATAATTACAATGTTCTATGGTCATTCTTGTCGGTAGACCTACGGGGTGATATAAATCTTATTTTGTGTATCTATTTCTCTGAACTTTTTTGGAAGAATACAAAAGAACGTCTCTGCAGGAAAAAAAATTTTTGAGTATATCTTGAAGTGTTATACGCAAGTAGGAGGGTTAATTACAGGTATTAACCTGCATGAAGCATCATAGCACACACAGAAATATGTACCAGTCCTAAACAGGGGAGCAACTCCCCACAGTCATGATCCCAGAACAAATATTTGTCTAGTTTAATGGCACAGTGCAGCTGACCGCTCTCAGCTATCCTGGGAGCTAAACACATGAGGGAATAGTGCCCAGTGCTGCAGTGCTGGCAAGTTTCCTTGCCTGTAATAGCAGAAGTACATCCCTCAGGACTAGTTATTTCAAAAGTATAAAACATAATGGAAGTGCTTTCAGCTACCCAACAATTAAATAAGGTTTCATAAATGACAAAAGTGAAGTAAACAAAAAAGACTTACAAAAAAATTCCTTCAAAAAAATCCACTTAACTAATATTTCTCTATTTCAGAACTGCTTCTTATTCCTCTTGTTTCTCTACTATTCATTTTTGCTTCATAATTCGGCTTCAAATCAGCAGTACACGGGACCAAGACAAGGACAAGTCATACTTCTTTATTCACAAGCAAAAATAACCATGAATTGTCACAATGCATTTATGATTAAGCAGACAAAATAAATCATTCTGAACTACAGAAATTCCTATCAAGAAACTTTATCAGAATTAGACAAGAAAAAACCCTTACATCTATTACCTAGTTTTATAAAGCTACTTTATAAATGTCATTTGATACTAGTTATTCTTATTAACAGTATCTTTCTATAACAAGTTTTTAATTTTGATGGACTTAAATTTTGGATCTTTTAAAGGGATATTGCTTTCTGTGATTTAAGAAACCTTTGGTTTCTCACATATCACAAAGATATGCACCTATGTTTCCTACAAAAAAAAAGCTTTACACTTTTTAGCTATTACATTTTGGTCTATGATCCAACTCAAATTCACTTTGGTGAGGTAGTGGCATCACAGTTCATTTTTCCCAATATGGATACTCAACTACATTACTCTGGCTCCACTTGCTGAAAAGATTTTCCTCCCCTGTTGGGTCACTTTGTCACCTTGGTTAAAAGTCAAGTGATAAGAAAAGTATAAATCTGTTTTTAGGTCCTCTCTCCTATTCCACTGGTTTGATTACTAGTTAATATTTTCTATAATATCTGTTATTGCTTAAGCCTCAATAAAATATAGAAATTAAATGAGATCAAAATGAGCCTAAGATAATTTTTGAAAATTGTATGACAGCTTTGCAACACTCCATAATTACTATTGAATCAAGACCAAAATATGTTGACCCACAAATAACTAAAAAGCTATGTATACTTCTTTATTACATTCAACTGAAATTACAAAAACTAATTCATTAATTTTTCTCCTTGATTTTCTCCCAAGTTTCCTCATACTGATTCTAAATCATTTAATAAAATCACAAGTAGTAAGCTTTTAAAAAAATCCTAAAAAAGTCATGTGTTAAAGCTGGAAGATGGGTACACATTCTACTTAATGAAATAAATTACAAATTTATTTTACAATAAATAATAAGATGTTAAAAAGGTCACATATCAACTTTAAAAATGTACTTGGTAAAGAAAAATGTAGACGAGTTCCTTTATAAAAAGAAGTTTTATAAAATTTCCTTTGAAGTTTAACTTAGAAAAGAAGCTTAAAAAGAAGAATACAGTATAATATTAATTTACAAAATAAAAACCAGAGTAACTCCCAAAAGGGAAAAAAATATAATCTGTTATGAGCAAATTGTACATGACTCTTAGAAACTGTGGGCTCCCCTAATTTTGTTCAAATTAGCACTGACAGTTCTCTGCCACTGCCATTTGTTTGAAAAGCAGACAAACAGTCAAACTTATAATCTTCAATAAAGACACAGTTTAACAGCATGAATAAAGACTGCCGAATGGAGAGTAATGCCAAAACTCTTTAAGAGGCACAATTTGTTCTTAACCTGAAATTTTCTTTTGAAGTATAATATCCAGACTTTTCTAGATACAGTTAACTCCAAACGCTTCAAGAAAGTTTGCTAAAATAAAATTGGAATATTTATCACCTTTTCTATTGGCATCAGTGAAAATCACTAGAAACTGTACCTGCATTCTTTTCAAATGATCTACATGAAAATCAAATAATCAGTATAAGATAAATTCAGTTTTAAAAGCCTCAAAACATATCAAAGACAGAAATACTGATTTTCCATTAATGATAAGAAACATAAGATTCAACGAGATTTAGAGTTGACATTTATAAACTGGAAGCTAAAAAAATCAAAAGATCAATCAGAACAACAACAGGTAGAGAATATCATTTGTGCATTTCCAAGGTTCATGACTAGAGTTATATATCCAGAGTACCAACAAGAGTTCTCAGCTCCAATGTCAAATAATTGAATTTGGGCAAGCACTCGTAGTATCACCTTTATTTAATATGCACTACATGCACATGATGCAGGTGGGGATAGTTTACGGATCCATGCGTTACAGACAGCTAGACTGGTACTGTTGTCAAACGTGCACTGAGTCAGTTAGGACACTGCTCAAAGTTCCTCAGACCTACTGGTTTCCGTGAGAGTAGGTTTAGATGTAGAGCTGTGTACATATCATATCCCAAAGCAACTTGTTCATTTGGTTTCCTGAGCTTTTTTTGCATTCTGTTTTTCTTTTGCCTGAAAATTAAAAACGATGCATCATAAAATCTTCAAATACAATTAAAACTTTTTCCTTTCACAGTGTACCAATAAGATCATAAACATTAATGTGTCAGGTAATTCTGTAACCACAGATATTAATATAAATATTAGGATAACAAAATATTTTTCAACCTTACTTTTTATTCTTTTGGTTTTTTTGAGACAGGGTCTCTCTTACATCATTAGGCTGGCCCTGAACTCACTATGTAGTCCAAGCTGGCCTACAACTTGCAGCAATCTTCCTGCCTCAGTCTCCCAAGTGCTGGGATTGAAAGCATACACCACTGAGGTTTTTTCTGAGTTTTTATGTAATACACATAATCCTTATGCAAAAACAAATTTGTGAGTTAAGATCTTAGCCTGGTTATAATGGCCATATGCTCAAGGGGAATCAAACTCTTTACCTTCTGTTATTATTATATAAAGTAAAAGGATTTTAGCTCAAATACTTTCATGCTACCACAGGTTGCAGGCAACTGCCTCAGTTACTAAAAATATCTAATCTTGAACAGGCTTGAGATTCTGCACCACTGTTCACAGGAGCTACGTCTTTCCTACTTGGTTCCTCCTACCCCTTTAATAATTTGTTCTATTATTCTCTTTAACGTTTAAAAAACAAGCATTCAATTAATAATTCTTTTCTGAACACGACAATGAACTTTTCTTACCAGTATTACCACTAAGTAGTCACTAATACCATAAAGCTTTTTACTGAATATCATTATAAAATCCAACCTTAATTTATTCTACTCATTTTTCAACTTACTTTTTGGGGGGTCTTTTTCAGACAAGGTCTCACTATGCAGTTCAGGCAGGCTTTGAGCTCACTTTGTAGCCCAGACTGGCCTCGAACTCGCAGTGATCTTCCTGCCTCAGCCTCCCAAGTACTAGGATTACAGGTATGTGCCACCATACCCAGCTCAACTTACTTTTTTAACATTTATATTTATCAACAGAAAGTGACAGTTTAGTGTCACTTTCTTTTCAAAATAGGAAATTTTTATTCTATTTTTTCAAAGCAAAAAAAATCAAAAATATTTTTGTTCTAGAGCTGACAAATTGACAAATTATATAATTACTTGCAATCACAGATTTAAAATTTTGTGAACATGAAATTTAAGTGATTATAAAGTTATTTAGGATTACTCTGTATCTACCCAAGATTGTTAGCATGATTTTAGTTCAGCACAGATTCACTATTAGAAGAATACCGTTCAGTACAGTACTAAACTGTGTATTACTCTTCCAAACTCTATGACAAATTGGTTAGGAAATTATTATTTTGTATTAATTATGTGTATATCCCTAGACCTTAACAGAGTGCCAGGAATACAGTTGCAGCTAGGTAAATGATTGATGAATAATTAAAAACATTTTAAGAATTCCAACCAAATGAGGAATTATAAATACTGCACATATGTAAGAAATAAACAGCTCAGTAATGCTTATACAGTAGTATTAACAGAACCAGGTGAACTAGAAAGTTAAAAACCGGCTTCATGAAAAATACAAATAGACTACAACAATCATATACTGCCACCTTGTGTCCAAACTAAGGTGAACCAAAGAACTACAGTTCCAAAGCAAAGCTGAAAACCTCTGGAGATAGAGGATCATGAAAACAAAAAATGAAACTTTTCCTAATTTGCACAAAAAATATATATTCAAAGACCAACTCTGAGACAAAATTTATACATTTAAAATCACCTATGGGTCCTTAATAAAACTTATATAAAATTAAAATGAGACATTTATCACATGACTTAGTAATTACGTGCTGTTATTTTGTTTATTTTTGGGGGAGGAATGCAGCTATGCAGTTTAGGATGGCCTCCACAGTGATCCTCCTGCTGTAGCCCTCAGGTACTAAAATTACAGGCAGGCACCACCATGCCCAGCTTGTTTAATATTTTTAACAGAGAAATATTGCATAGTGTTTCACACAAAAAACACTATGTCTAGGTAGTCTCCTAACTAAGCAACTTTGAAAATCTACAGGATCGTATTGTTAATCTAAAACTAAAAATCAGTTTCAAATCTTGCAATACCCTTGATGCATGAATATAAAAGCCTTATACAGAAAAGAAATTTAGCAGTTTTCTACAATAATTTTTGCATTTAATGCTAAAGGGTCACATGTTTCAGATCATAAGGTAAATAAAAAAGTCTCATATTATCTGAAATTTATAAAACAGCTGAAATGAAATATATCTTTGCTTTGTTAACTTTCAATAAATAAGAAAAATATACCTACCATGTATTCTGGTCTTTAAACTAATGATTCAAAATTTATTTACCTAGTAAAGTCTTCTCAAAATGTCGTGCACAGATCTGTTGCATTAGAACCACTTGGGGGAACTTATAGATTCCTTCTCCTGTATCAGCACATATCTGGGGAGGGGCCGGGTAATGTGTCCTTTATAGTATTCAGCTATGGTTATTTTCAAAAACACTAATTAAAACGGTAAAACAATTTATCTGTTTTCCACAAATATCAGAAATCACCCTTAATTTACATTCATTACACCGTAGTGGAAGGAACATTACATTAGGAGTCAGAAAATTGCTGGGCATGGTGGTGCACGCCTGTAATCCTGGAACATGTGAGGCTGAGACACGAAGACCACCATCAATTCAAAGCCAGCCTGGGCTATATAAGCGAGTTCAAGGCCGCCTGTGCTACATAGTGAAGACCTATCTCCAAAAAGGAATAAGAAAACCTATTTCTTAGTCTAGACTCTTTCTCCCTTCAAATTTTTTCCCAAATTAAATGGGGGTGGGGGGCCTTTTATGGAGGTGGGGTGTTTGAGACAGAATCTTGCTATGTATTCCAGGATGGCCCTGAACTACTATATTGCACAGGTTGGCCTCGAACTGGTGGCAATCCTCGTGTTGGCATTATATGAGTGCACCACTACACTTGGATTTATTCCGATCATTAACATTAAAATTTTGTTTTTGTTTAAAGAAAGCATAGTGTTTTACATTTTAGTTTAATAATATAAAAACCTGAATTTTAGACACTAAGAACTTTGTAGGGCTACAGCACTGAGGCAACTGTATTTTTATTTTATGGTATCAGGATTAACTAGTTCCAGGATTGTAATACTAGGTAAAAGCCAAAAATAAAACTGAAAAGCTTCAAGAAATTTTATCTCCACTCATGCCAAAATAAAATAGACTAGACTAGACATAAATATTCACCAGTAAAATACTTACCTTTTCTACAAGTGGTATTAACTGCTGGTGTTCTGCTAAAGTCTTTAACAATTCCATAATGAAAGGCAGATAATTATGCTTCCTTCTGATATTTTCAATCTAAAATAAAACACAACAAATTACACTACATATCTACTAATTTTATGACATGTTATTTTTTGTATCCAATTAAAAATAGGAATGGAATAAAATCCTCCATTCTGATAATAAAAAGTACTAGAAATAATGAGATTCTGTTCTCATTGAGAATGAAGATTAATACAACAGAACATATGGCAAGTTTCTTGTGCATGGCTTTAGTATACTCAGCAAAATCTTTTCAAAATCCAACGTAATATTATTTATGAAAATGTAAATTATAATCAGACAAAGCAAGAAACCAGCTTTATTTTGTGGAAGGAGACTCTAGGAAAAAAAAATCTGCTTGTGGTAGAAAACTGCACTGTGTAGAGGATACCCAATTTTTTGAAGTGGTTCTAGCATTTCATTAATAATGGCAATGAACAGGTCTTCTATCTGGTAGAGATTCAACTGACTGCTCTTCTTCAATAGCTTTTATCTTTTTAAAATTTATTTCAACATTATTTTACTTCATTTAATTTTAGCTTCTCTGAGGTGCCTTTTGGATGACCTGTGACATCTCTATAGTCTCCTACAGTTAATCATATTAGATTTTAATACATATTTATTTTATGTCAGCATAAGAATTATTTCAACTTTTTAAAACAAAGCATTGCCATATAATACAGCAAAGATTCTGAAAACTTAATTTGTGTTTTATTTTTGGTAGACATTAAAAATCAAAATTATATAACAATCCTGCATAAGAATATATGAATAATGGGTAGTTTTGAGTTTTTAAAATATTATGTGAAATGGAAAATAATGGTTAAAATTTCATCAGTTACTTTCCTGTCCCCATAAACTTAGCTTTTCCTTTGTTCTACCTAGAATATTCTGGAACCTGCCTGCTCCTGCTACTTCCACCTGAAGAAATCTACTAGTTCAATGTCCACTTTTTTTTATTTAAGTCATTTGTTGCCTATTAAACATAATGCAAGGCACTATACTGACACTGGTGGGTAATACAAGGAAAAGAGTAATTCTTGCCTTCAACTAAGCTTCAGATGGAAAAGATCCTTTTATTATTATGACACACTTGAAAACCTAAGTCCATATCTAAAGTCACATAAAGTTCCAAGTGGCCTTCCCTTTTCACTCTCAAAAGGCTTGCACCGACCGGAAGTGAAGGGGAAGGCCGTTATAAGGAGAATTTTTTTTCCCCCACAGGGAATCAAACTCAGGACCACATGCTTGCCAGGCAGGTGCTGTGCCACTGAGTACATCCCTGGTCCTGAAGTAGTAAATCCCAGATCATCTGTAGCTTGATATTCTTTTTTTTTGGTGGTGGTGGGGGTAGAAATCAAACCCAGGGTCTTGTGCATGCAAGGCAAGAGCTCTACCACTGAGCCACATCCCCAGCCCTTATAAAGAGAATCTTGCTTTTATAATTGACTCTGAATTATGTATTTGATAAAACTGAAAATTAAATAAGACCTTTTTAAAACCCTAAAAATGTGAAAGCAAAAGAAAAAAATGTAAATGAAATTTAAAACATTGTGATTTGACTGGATATCTAAAATGGGATATATCCTAAGGAATAAAACAAACTTTAAAAAACTTTTCAACTGTTATCATTACTAATACTATTATTCTGAACATTTTAACACATATACATACTGTCATAGACCAAAAAAATATTTAAGCTAAAGTTGGTAGAAGTCAAAATTTTTAGCTTTAAGAAATGCAAACTCCTAACTTTAGGTATGAAATTTTTTCATCTGAACTTTGATTATTAATATAAATTCTCCTTGTATTTTCTTTTCAAAAATAAGTCAAGAAGGAAACTGTATTTTTCCTTTGGGAAGGCCTAGAAACAATGATCAGTAGCACTGAGCAGCGCCAGCAACCTGATAATGGTTCTTAAACAACAGCTGCTACGGCGAGAACTCAGTTCTCCAAAAAGTTCCAAGTCTGAAGCAAGAAATGTACCAGATGCGTCTCCAGCCTCCT
This sequence comes from Dinomys branickii, assembly GCA_004027595.1. Taxonomy (NCBI): domain Eukaryota; kingdom Metazoa; phylum Chordata; class Mammalia; order Rodentia; family Dinomyidae; genus Dinomys; species Dinomys branickii. The sequence goes on along the minus strand of PVLD010024035.1, from coordinate 17,105 downwards.
GTCACACCAGAAAGCAAGGAACCTATAAAAGCTAAATGCTATGTCAAAAGCACCTAGTCAACAACCCAACATGGTTCCCAGTATCCAAAGATAAATTAAGCATAAAGAGTAATACCTGCAGTGAATTAAAGCATCAAATTGCTAAAAATCTGTTCTTAAAACATTTTTTAAAATTTTGGGCTGAAGATATAGCTCAGAGGTAGAACACTTGACTAACACAGGCAAGGACCTGGGTTCAATCCCCAGCACAGCAAAAAAGTAAATAAATAAATAAATGAAAAGAAGTCACACTACCTATATTTGTAGGGTACCAGAAAATCAACACATTATCCTGAAAACTGTTAAATGATAAGGAAACAAATCAAATATGCAACATACTTTACTATCAAAATATCCTATCCATATAAAAATATCCTTTTTATTAAAATATAAAAGGAACACATTTTAAAACATACCTTGTATCTTTTTAATTTTTGTACTTCTTCTTCAATAAGCATCTGATTTTTGGCAACTTCTGACTGAATAGCACTTAACATATTATGACCCTGATCTGTATCCATGGGCTCCTCCTTAGGGGGAAGAAAAATACCAAACCCTAATGGTTGAGGTTTACATCCAAAATAGTTTTAAATGATTAACATAATACAATTATTTTCAAATTTCTACTTGTAATGTTGGTAACAGAATATCAGCCTAAAAGCAGCAACATTAAAAAATAAAACAAATGAACGTTCCATAGTTGTTTCTATAATTACATGTTTGAATTTTTACCTAAAAAGAAACTATACTGTAATGTATTACACTGTTATAATCTTCTAAGATAAAAGATACATTTGCTTATATATACTTTAAAGAAAATGTGACCAAATAGTAAGATTTTGTGTACTATTAATTCTCTTTTCTAATCATATTTACTACACAAAGATAATCACAAAGACTAGATTGTGTACAAACCAAAATGTACCCAATCAAATGACTGAGAAACATATTCTAACTTGTTTAAATACATAATAAAATTGTAAGTAAGGAGTTCACTGCTAGCACTGACTTCAAATGTATGATTTGTCAGTCATTGTTTCAAGTATCTCATTTAATGCTCCTAACAATCACTTACGGTAAACATTAGTAAACATCACCCTCATGCTGCACGGATAAAGAAAAACCCACTAAGTAGTAAAAATAAGAACTTAAAGCCAGGCAGCCGGAATCCAGCATATACTATATTCTCTTAACTTCTACTCAAGACACTTAATCAAATCTACATAAAAAAAAAAACTAAAGAATTTCCCTAAGAGAATAACTAAACTAAATATTTATTTTAAAATATGGACACAAACCTCTGCAAGTTGTCTTTGTAACTCTGCTATCTTCTGTTCATATATCATTTTTCTGTCAGACACGATGGCCATTAAGTTAAATCGAATTTCACCTTCACTGTACCTATAAAAGTTATTATAAAATTTATAATGTAATAGAGAATTATTATAAACCATTGTTATTAAGATATCCACTGTGATTACCCCATGATTCTTAGGTTTCTTTGGGGTTTTTTGTGGAACCAGGGATCAAACTCAGGACCTCGCGATTGCCAGACAGGTGCTTATGCCACTGAGCTATATCCCCAGCCCCCATGATTCTTTGAAGTAAACAAAAACCTATAAACTGGCTAACCATAAAAATTGACATTTTAAAATGTTTTTTCATAGGAAAGATAGAAAATAACTATTGAAAAAAAAAAGGTCTGGTACTATAGTCTCATGTACTACTTAGAAGGCTGAGGCAGGAGGACCATACAGTTGGTGGCCAACCTGAACAACGTACCAATAGCAAGACCCAGCTCAAAAATAAATAAACAAATAAATAGATAAATTTCATCAATGTTTTAAGATGTTAGTTCCACTGAAACCACTTGAAGTACTAAATTTGAAATAACATTTTCATCATTTTTTCTAGCTTCGTAAGGCATAAAAAGAATTAAGATCTACTTTTGGTATATTAATTATACTGACAACTTGGTGAGAACTAGTCCTTACCATATAATGAAAACAGTATTCATGATATAATTTCTATTTTTAGTTAACATACGTAAAATTATCTTATATATAAATATGTAAAATATTTACATAATTATATTCTGCAGAAAACTTCTGAATACAATCTGATTTTTCACTACTTGATACCAGTAAAACACCTCATAGCATAAACTGGTTTATGGTATGAACTGACATTTAAAGAACTATTCATAACATGTAAATCGTACTTATTCCTCATATCAAATACAGCTAAAAATACTGTATTACAAGGAAAGGGGGAGGAAGGAAGGGGGAGGGAGACATAGACAGAAAGAATATGAATGTATATAAATTTTCAAAGGTAGAGAAGGCAGACAAGCCGCAGAACAAAGGATCCAAGAACTACATGGTGATGACTTCCTTGAGTTCTCTTTCTACCACATAAGTCCCAGCCTTGATGCTGAAGACAGCAATCAACTCAGCCACACCAATGCCAACAAATAAAAAACTACTCATCAAAAGTCTGCTTTCTCTAGCAAAACAGGACAGGGGGCAGCCTGGAAAGACAGAAAAATTTCAGACAAAATCACTCTACTGTGGCCAGACAAAAAAGAAAAATCTTTGACCCTGCAGCAAAAGGCAAAGCAGGGAACTCAGAATTCCAACCTCACTCTGCTGCAGTGAGGCAAGTATGCTACTGTGAAAAACAGCTGAATAGGGAGGTGGGCCTTTCATTCCTGACAGGTGGCAATAAGAACAGACATTTGCAGTATCAAAAACAGAGTGGAGACCAAAACTATCACTATCATCTAGTGACTAAGCCACCAAGCCCCAGTTATGAAGAGGACACGTGGAGTGTGGTAACAAACAACTGCTATCTTTCCTAGCTGGAGTGGTGTCAGTGGAAACCCTGTTGGGAGCCAGAACTCTCACCACTGCCCTGCAATAACAGGGAAGCACTCTCCTCCGTAACTTCTACCTTCAACTTCTACCCAACAGTAATGAAGTGGCACTTCCAAAGTACTCTGCCAAGAGTGTTCATTAATACCAGTTAAAACAGAATTTAAAAATTAATACCACCAGGTGTAGCAGCACACACCTGTAACCCTAGCCCTCAGGAAGCTGAGGCAGGAGGATTGCTGTGAGTATGAGGCCAGCCTGCAACACATTGTGAGACCCTGCCTCAAAAAAAACAAGAACAAAGTGTGTGTGTGTGTGTGTGTGTGTGTGTGTGTGTGTAAGTCAAAAATGCTCAGAAAGGATAGAGGAAAGAATCAGTGAACTAGAAGATAAAACAATAGAGATTACTCAATCTGAAAAAAGAAAACAAAAAAATAGACTGAAAAAAAAATTAATAGCACCTGAGGAATCTATGGAACTAAACAAAAGATCTAACATTCAAGTCCTTGGGGTACAAGAAAGGGAGGAGAAACGGTGAGGTTGAGAAGTGTCCTAGGATGTAATGGCTGAAAACGTGGCAGATTTGACAAGACATGAACAAACAGATTTAAGAAGTTAAATAAACCCCAAGCAAGATAAACCCAAGGAAATTCACACTAAGACACATCAAAATAAAACTTCTGAAAATTAAAGATGAAGAAAAAATATCTTGAAAGCAGTATAAAAGAACTACAGAGGAATGACATTGGTATAACATCCAAAATCAGTGGGCAAAAATGTCAATATCCTGGCAGTAACATTATGATAGTTTGCAAGATGGTACCATTTCAATGCAAAAAATACACATCCTCTCTGTGATAATTCCTACAACTGAATGTGAATATATAATTATTTTAAAAGAAAAGAATAATAGTTTAAAACTTCTCAAAAACAAAACAAAATTAAAAATATTCAAAAAAAATATGGCTATAGAAAACATCTCACTTAATGGAGATCAGTACATCTAATTTCTCTAAAACTAGTATGTCTTATTTCTCCATAAAATGTAACCATTTTTCTGAAACAGGTTTACTGAATGCATTAATCTGATGAAAAGTAGATTTCTGATACACACTGTTAAAACAGTAACAACAGCAAAACATGTAACAACCACAGGGTTATGCCTATGAACTGGCCGAGTATTTACTTTTGTATCCTTTTTTCTATGACCGGTCTCACTGCACTAATCCAGTCATCCTGATTGCATGCACCTAGAAAAAAATTTTGAAAGTTAAAACAACAATAAGATCAATATTGACACTCTCTCAAAAGTGTGATCTGAAATACTCCTTTCTATAAATACTTTAACAAATTCAGGACTGTATACATCTTTTTAGAATAATTATGTTAAGCTTCAATTCTTACTTTCTTAGTAAGGGTTAGGAGAATTTATCATAATTTACATTATGATATTATCATGTCACTTAGTACATACTAAGCAAATACTTAAATAAATTAAGAAGCTATCTCACTTAAACTGATAACCCCTGAAATAAGGATAACTACTTTCCTTACACAGATGATAAAATTGAAGGATTAGAAGAACGGCCTACATGTTAATTCAATCCTTATTTATTCAACATTTTTTCTGCTTTCCCACAATCATAACTATAAAATAAAAAACTGAAATCCACTCATAACACGACATCAATTTTACTCAAATGTTTTAATCCTCTTTTCATCATAAATTTTAGCATAGTCACCAAACATATAGGAAAATACTGTGTTCTTTTACTATTTTATGCTTGATGATTCAAGTAATTAAATAGCTAATCAAAGAGAAGTCCACAAAGAACATGTAAATATCACATCAACCATCAAACTAGGGAAAAGCATCTTCTATAGAACTGAAAAAACATTCCACTAATTTTTAAATAACTATGAAAAAATAAGTATTTTTAAGTACAGAGATAGTATGTGAAGATGTACTAGATGAATTATTAGTTCCATACACATGGTACGAACAAAGAGTACAAACAAAACCAAACTACATTACCTCCTGTGATGTGCTGTATGCTAGGGGTCACAGGGCCTCCCACATGCTGGGAAGTACTCTGCTACTCAACTATTCTCCAGCTCTAAATTTTTTTTATGTACAAAAGGATAAGTTTTTTGAACTGCATATAATATCATACTCAACAAAACTTTTGCTGGACTTCATATAATTTTAAAAATATACATATAATGAGGTCAAAATAAGGAGCTAAAATTCCTTTGTGGGAAGGTGTGGACAGAGCTTGTGGTAAGGCTTTCAATCCCCAACTCTGAAAAGAAGTTATCTGGTGGACTTCCTATTTAAGTAATATTTCAAAACAACAAATTGTACACTAAACCTGAATAATTATTATTTTCTTACAACATTAAGGATAGGGTAGGACAGGAAAAAATTTACCCTTTATATAAAGGACGGCATATTAATGCACACCTAAAAAGAAAATTATTTCCTAGACAGATACACAATAAGTTAATATAATTTGAATGGTTCAATTCCAAATGCAAATGCTTGCTATCCTTTATCATTAGGTTAAAAAGAACAACTTTTCAAGTTCACTAACAATAGTTTTATTTAAAAGTTAACTGGAAAATAAAATATAAATTAGATGATCGGTGCTAAAAAGTATTTTCTCAGAAAAAATAAGACTACAAAAATTAAACCGAACTACAGTAGTCAACATTTCCTTCTTATATACTAATTTAATTAAAAAACCTAAGACTTCCATATTATACCACGTCACAGTAACTTTTGCCTTTAAAATTTAAGCAATCTTGTGTATAAAACAAACTTTTTTTCCCTTGCTAAATGAGAAATAACAGAAACAGAAACCAACATACCTAAATCAATGGGTCCTTCTCTTAATCCATCCAATTCATACAACCTTCCATTAACGGGAACATAGCTGACAAAGTGAAAAGCATCTTCTTCTTTGGCTGATGTCTTTGCATCAAATTCAAACATTTGTTGTCTACAGTAAAGAAAAAAGAATAGTGAGAGACAAAGAAGCAAAAACAAGAAATAGCAGTTATTTAACACAAAGCCTACTTACCTGGCAAAACTGTTGTGCACTTGTCGGATCACATCTGAATTGCTCAGTGCCAAACCTTTCATCTGGAAGAATTTAAAAAGTAGTCTGTTAAAATAAGAACTATCACCAACAGATCATTTAGGATTAGGAAGAAGAGTGTACTCACAGCTGCATCAAAACTTTGTGAAAATTCTTTAAATTCCGACAATGTCTCTCCTAAATGGACATCTTGATGTGTACAGTTCAATAGCACACTTACAATGGCTTGAGTAGCACAGGCATTATTAATTACCTACAAAATTTAAGAGCGAAAATGTGGCTGTTAATCATGACACGTCAACCTGAATGGACTAAGAAACACCTAGCACATTTATAAAGCACAGTGCTGGGTACATACGTAGTAAGTGACAGGTACTCCAGCAAACTGATGGAGAAAGACCCACCCTAGATGTGGGGGACAGCAACCAATAGGTTTTGTCACTTGGGTGGAATAAAAGGGGAAAAGAGGTGGTCTTCCGTTTTTGCTGAGATCTAGCTGTCATCACTGCCCCTGGGTACTTGCCTCCAGTTTCCTCAGCCTTCTAACACAGACTTATACCAGTGATCCTCTCTCTTGTTCTGAGGTTTCCACCTTCTTGGGCTGAGTAACTGCTGGATCCTCCACCTCTCCAGCATGGAGACAGCCATCATGGATTCATTCTCCGATCCTCTAAGCCTACCTAATAAATCCCCCTGTGTAATTGTACATATACTTTCTACTGACTGGGTTACTATACAGAACTCTAATACAGAAGATATTGTCAATTTCCTTGAAAGAAGTGTTTAAGGAGTAACAATGATAGCAAAAACATAATTTTCAAATTTTATTTCATATAGTCTTATCAGACAAATAAACATGTTTAATTTCTGCTGTAGTCTATTTTCAAGAATTTGGTGAAAGTCTGGTGTTCATAATCCTATGAAACCAGATAAACTAAATAAATTCTTAACAATAATAAAAACCAATCCAGGTAAAGTAATAAGACCAATTATCCTAACCTAAAACACAGCTGATTAATCCAACAAAACTTGTTTTCCCCTCTCATTTACTCTCTTCTAAACTTACTTCTATCCACCCAATTCAACCACGCTAACACTACAAATTTCAGTACATAGCACAAATTTCAGTACATAGCACAAATCTCAACTCACCTATGAGGCCTTTAGCAAAATTCTGCAATATATCTATGCTCATCTGAATACCTAAGAAGGGTATTACCTTGTAAAATAAAAAATATTACCCACATATTTTTTAAATCATGGTCTGTACAGTATTGTTATCCAGCCATTAAATGTTCATTAAACAAAATCATGTGTATCTTATGTTCTAGTCAAAAGAGAAACATTTAGATAGCATCTATGTGTCAGCCAGTTTCTAGGTACTTCACCTATATTAATTTATTTCATCTACTCAACAACCTATGATAAAGGAGTAACACCCATATTTGTGGAAGCTGAGGTAGGAAGAGGCCCAAAGACACACACCTAACCAAAAGGTAAGTCTGATTCTAGGACTTCTGTGCTCAGCCATCACTCTAGGTTGGCTCTGTACACACAGCTGGGCTCTCTGACAAGATTATAATTTATGGACAACTGTTTCTTCTATATTCCCTATGGCAGATGTAAATATAAAACCATAGAGCCATAAAGGACCTAAAATCTGTGAATACCAGTAAGGTTAGCTACAGAGTTAAACAATTTTTTTAAAACTTATTGCTTGGTTTTAGAATTATTTTTTGTTACTATACTATAATTAAATACCATTTTGTAATCAGGTTTTCTAATAATGCTAATTAATATATATTTTTACATTTTGATAAATTCTGTTCTGCTTGATTTCAAAAGAAAATATTTCAATGATTTTCCTTCTTTAATCTTATCATCTTCCACTTTGCATTGCCAGAAGGTAATAAGTTGCATGAATATTCATTAATTCTTAAAATTTTTCATGGCAGTTATGTCTTGGTAAATGTGTGTTCTCCATTTGGGAATATTCTTTTACTCCCAACTCTTAACAAATATATCACTACTACCCTTGCATAATTCCTCTCAAAGCACTTCCTAGAACTGATGAATGAGAGTAATGGAAGATCTGTAGTCTAATTAAGATTGTTATTGCTATCAACATGAATTCTGATCTGAATCACAGTTCCTTAGTAAACTTGGATAAATTATTTTACTCACTGGAGACAACAAACTTGGTTTTCAAAAAAATTGTAATATGTAGTGTTCCCTTATCTTGGGCCAAAATTACCTCAAATGAAACTGTCCAAGGGGTAGAGGTAGCAGGGATGAAGTTAGAAATTAAAATTACACTTATTTGCACATTCTTGAAAAACCACGATATAGTAAAGATATATAGTCAACAAGCTACAGCCAATATTCTATCATACGTATCTATGATTTAAGGATTCCACGTCTGTAATCCATTGCTTTAAGTTTTATCAGAAAAGTAAAATAAAAACTAGTTACTGATAGTTCTCGTTTGATATCAAAAATAATCTAGTCTATGATCTATGATACATTACAACTCTTTTGTGTGTGAGGAATAGCAACTACAGTCCATATGGATATAAAAATACTTCTTCAAAAACTGTCTTTGCACACACCAAAAATCAAAATTGGACCCATATCTTGCACCATGCACTAAAGCTGAAATGGATCAAAGATCTAAATATTCAAATAGAAACATTAACTCTACTAGAAGATAGAACAGGTAAAACTCTTGAAGATATTGATGTAAGCAAAGACTTTATGAACAAAAACCATGATCACACAGGAACTATCATAAAGTGTCAACAAATGGGATCTCATCTTACTAACAAGAAAAAACACCAACAGAGTGAAGAGATAACCCACAATGTGAGAAAAAATGTTTGCCTGCTATTCCTCAGACAAAGGGTTATCATTGAGAACACATAAAGAACTGAAAACAATCAGAGCCCCAAATTTAACGAAGCAATCCAAAAATGGTCATCTGAGATGAATGCGTACTTCTCAGAAAAAGAAATGCCAACAGTAAATAAATATATGAAAAAAATGTTCAACATCACAGGTCATTCTAGAGATGCAAATTAAAACAATGCTGAGATTCCATTTCATTCCAGAAACAATGGCTATTACCAAGAAATCAACCAGTAACAAATGCTGGCAGAGCTGTGGGGTAAAAGGAACCCCCACTATTGGTGGGAATTAGACTGGCGCAACCACTATGGAAATGCCTCAAAAAACTAAACTTAGAAGTTCCGTTTGACCCAGCTATTCACTTTCTTGGTATCTGCCTGAAAGAACTAAAATCATCATACCACAACAATATATGCACACCCATGTTTATAGCAGCACAGTTTGTAACAGGCAAATCTTGAAAACAACCCAAACGCCCATCAACTGGTGAACAGATAAAGATGTGATTATTTTGTACAATGGAATACGACTCCGCCATAAAGAAAGATATGCTCCAGGTATTTCTATAAAAATGGATGCATCTTAAGACCATACTCTTAAGTGAAATAAATCTGACACACATGCGTAAATACCAAATTTTTTCTCTGGTGTGAGCAACTGAAAGTATAAATAAGGACCAAAATATATAACAGACATTGTAAAATAGGTAGGGAAAGTTCATATGGGGAGGGGAGCAAAGGAGAGGGGAAGGGGGAAGGAAAGGAGGAAAAAGGAAAAATGAGAAAAAAGAAAAGCACGGAAACAAAGCTTTTGTCAGCGGGGAGTGGAGGGGATGGAGGAATTGAAGGGAGGAGAGGGGAATGGGAAAAAAAGAAGTTAATATCATGAACAGGTACAAATTTTCATGATGCATGGAATCATTATGTATATCTAGAATGTACCAATAAAGAAAAAGACTTCAAAAAATACATATATATATTAAATACCTAGAAATCAACCTGAGGTAAAAGACTTCTATGAGGAAAATTACAGAACACTGAAAACAGAAACTGAAGACACAAGATGATGGAAAGACCACCCATATTCATGGATCAACAAATGACCGTATTACCAAAAGTAACCTATAGATTTAGTGGGATTCCCATCACAATTCCAGTGACATTCTTCAGAGAACTAGAAAAAAGCAATCCTAAAATTTATACTGAAGCTTGAAAGACCCAAAGCAGCCAAGCAATCCTAACAAAAAGAGCAGGGCTGGAGACATCACACTACCTGCTTTCAAATTATACTACAAAGCCTTAGTAATAAAAATAACAAGGTACTGATAAAAAAAAAAAATGACATACAAACCAAGGAAGTAGAATAAAGGACACAAAAACAAACTCACACAACCACAACCATTTGATTCTGGACAAAGGAACCAAAAATATACATTGGAGAAAGACAGTATCTTTAACAAATGGTTCTGTGTGTATTATCAATCAAAGATTATTGAAGTTTCATTCCGTGTATCCTAAATGCATTTTTTAAGGGAAAAAGTACAGACGTCACTGATACACCTCCCTCCATTCTCACATCCCATCCATTACATACTAAAGGTGCCAACTCTTTCATTTCCGAAGTATTACTACACCCACATCTGTTTATTATGCATATCCACTTCTAAGCTGTTTGCCTTCACATGAACTTCTGCAAAAGTCTATTAGTATCTACTCCCCTATCTCACACTTTTCAAATGCATTTCCCCATACTGTAACCAAAGACATTTCTTCTAAATGAAAATCTGATCATACCGCTTTTAAAAACACCTCAATAACTGTCTACTACTCATAGAATGGGACAGAAGTCTCAATAGGCTAAAATACACCACATGATCTGACCTCTGTAACTGATAACTTTTCTCAAACATCCAGCTCATCCTTCTAAATAAGATTACACTACCAAAATTTTATCTATGTCCATGGCCACCCAGAATGCAGAAAGCTTTCCTAGTACCCATTGCTGATAATTCAAGTTACTGAGTTGTGGTGAAAGAGAAGCGAGTATATGACGTGGGTATGTTCCAGAAAATTTCCATAAATGTTAACAGAATGTCCTTTCTCTGTTATCTGTAATATGGAACTGAGAAGAGTTCAAACTGCAACAATCATCTGAAATCATAAGTAACCTTTGGAACTGAAGACATACAGAGGCAAAAAATTAAGAAGGGAGCAATTTTGATAATTTTAGGACCTGCAAGGAAAAGCAACTATTGCTTGTAATCCATTGCTTTTCTAAACTTAACTATACTAATCATGAATAATATATACTACCTATTCAGGATTTTACTTCATGCCATCTCCCTGGTACTCTACACACTCCAGTTTCAGTGACCTTCTTATAATGTCTTTTATTAGTCTTACTTCCTTTTGCCATAAAGCTGTTGTTAATCTAGAATGATCCTCAAACTCTCTCCCCTAGGTAATTCCTACTTAACCTTTAGATTTCAGCTAAACTGTCACTAAGAACATTCTCAGACTTCAACAAGGTCAAATTCCATTTTTATGGGTATAACTAAAAATTTAACTTTGCCCCCAAAAGGTGTCCCTTTGACCTCTGGTAGACCTTGAAATGGCATGCCTCAGAAAAAAGCTTGTTGTCTCGGGGCACTGTGCCACACTGATGGTCCAGCAGTAGCGGAGGCATCACACTGCCTGACTTGGGGTAAGGGAACGGGGGGGGGGGGGGGACACGACTACTCAGTGTCCTATAGAGCTAATGACTGAGGTCAGCCACATGGCTGGCCAATCAGCTCTACATGACTGAGGCCCACTAAAAACTCTGACCTTCAAGAGTCAGTTGAGGTTTTCTGGATGGGCGATCTTCTACTATATCAGACAGCAATGCCAGCAAAGTCAGCATCACTTGTGGTACCATTAGGAGGAAACAACTGAAAGTTCCACAATAGAACTTTCCTGCGCTTTGCCCCACATATCTTTTTTTTTCCTTCACTGATTTTAATCCATATCCTTTTGCTGCAATAAACCAAAATCATTGAGCATGACAACTTTCGATGAGGTCTGTGAGTCTATCTAGTAGTGAACTATAGATTTTGAGGGGATTGATTCTGTGAACAAGAACTCCTCAAATGTGCAACTGCTGTCAAGACAGAAGTCTCAAGAATCCCAAACTCAAACGTCAGTGATCAAAATGCGAGTAGTCTTAATAGACTGCTCTCAAACTTTTAAACATAGTTCTCATTTCATTTCATGCAGTACTTATACCTACTGTAATTTTGCATTAACTAGTAATACCAATCTTCTCCACTAAACTCTATGTATACTTGAGGGTGGGAATCATAATAGTTTTGGGTTCTCTAAGCACCTGAGAAAAAAGCTGGCATACTGTGAGTACTCAATCACTCCTTCTGAATGACTGAGCAGATGCAGTCAGACACAACTAGCACCCCTGCAGCATGATCTTAAGCAAGTAAATCACAATACCTTAGCATCCCTATTAGTGAAATGGTAACAAGATAATCGGTAATAGAGAAACATTACCAGTGTATCCTTATATACAAATTACAAAGATACAATTTTATGTGTGTGTGTATGTGTGTGTGAACATGTATATACTGTTTTTGAGATGCTGAGTATTAACACAGGGTCTTGCACACGCTACATACTACCATGGAGTTATACCTCCAGACCTTGATGTTTCATTAGTCAATAATATATATATATATTTCCAAGTACAGCATATTATTAGAATAAGATAGCCAGTGTTATCTAAGCTAATACAGCTCAACATATAAATACTAATACTATACATTTATATTTGTTTATATTATATATTTAATATGTATAAACTTATCACAATTAATTTTTTTTTAATTTCTGAAAATACTCCTTAAGAGTCTGACACTGGGTTGGAAATCATTATTATAAGCCCTTAAAAGGCTAAGACTAAGAAGTACATATTTATATAATATATATTGCAAGCCAAATTACATATTTATATAATATATACTGCCAGCTTTTTATATAATATATTCTGCAAAATTACATATTTATATACTATACTGCAATATATACTGCAGTATAACATACATTGCAAGCCTCAGAGGCAGTATCCAGGACAGGCCGATAGGAGGTATATATTTAAAAAGCTGACAAGTATCATTGAGGAATTATTGATCTGTCAATTTAAAAAGAATTGTTAGCATCACACAATACAGAAATGGTATTACAGGGGAATTAGTAATCTGACATCTTAGTAATGGCAGCAAGAAAATATAAAACATTAAAGATGGAGGTATTATACAGACATACAAAAATATCAAGGGACTCTAGAAATCATAAATTTATTCACTAGCATCACTTTTCTTTATAGAATACTTTTTTCGAGGGAGTTATTTGAGACAGGATCTCATTATGTAGTTCGGGCTGCCCTGATCTCACCATATTGCCCAAGCTCAAACTCACAGTGACCCCCTTCCTAAGCCTCCTAAGTACAGGGATTACAGGCATGCACCACCGCACCAGGCTTATGGAGTACTTTCTTAAACCTTAAGAATAGCTGGACCTCTACAAATCAGACATTCTTTGTGTCTTAATGCCAGTGACTTCCTGAGTTGTTTCATTATAAGTCTTAGAGATGAACAGTTCAATCTGCATTTATTGGATACCTATTATGTGCAAGACATAGTACATAAAAACAAAATTCCTGACTCCCAGGTTTACCATCTAATGTGGAAGAAATACAACTCAATACACACACACACACACACACACACACACACACACACACACACACACAGAATAAAAAATAAGAATTTACCAGTGGCTATCTCTGGAGCAAGCACTATAAATTTTTATTTTTTGTATCATACTTTCTGAAATACTTGCATTTTGCATAATGGACACATATTCTACTTGTTGATTAAATGAGTAGGTCAAACTATTAAAAGTAGAGTAAATAAAATCTGAACGGTAATAGATATTGTGAAAGGGAAAAGAAAGTGCTCAAATAGGAAAGAAAAGCGGGATGAAGGAGGGGAGAAGAAAAAAGAAGAGGGAAAAATATATGTATATGTATACACAGGATAACTAGGATAATTGTACTACCGATGTCTGCTGGTTTATTGAAAGGAACTGTTAATGTGTAATTGTTTGATCAACCTTGCATGCCCGTATCTGGTTATATGTGCAACCATTTTGAAGATAACATTAGCTAATATAACAGCTATTATTAATATCTTATCACCATGTTTTGAAATTCTGTATTATTGTTCTCTATGCTATTTAGTTTATCTATTTGTTTTTGTTATTTTGGGTTTTTTTAAATGAAAAAACAAAATTTATATGTATATATAAGGATAGCAGGAATAGGTATATTGCTGATGTCTGTGGTTTATTGAAAGGAACAGGCAGTGCTTAAAATTTTCTTTTTTCTTGACCAATTTTGCACGCTTGAATTTGGTAATCAGAATGACTGATCTGAAAACAACATGCAGTATAAGAACCACTGTTGAACTCCTGTGACCTTGCGTGGTAAAGCTCTGTATCATTTCCAATGTTTTTTTTTTACTACTTGTTACTGTCTTTGATTGTTGGATCAATCTTACATTCATGTCTGGTGGACTGAGCAACTTCACTGAAGGTACAGTATGTAATGTAGCAACCACTGTCAGTTCCTATCATTTTGTTTTGAGGTCATGTACGGTTTTTATTGTTTTTCTGTTGTTATGATTTTCTCTTCATTGTTTTATTTTAAATTTTTAAACAAATTTTTTTTTTTTTTTAAGTAGCTAGTGGAGACAGATGTGGGATTACCAGGATATTCACTCTCATGACTACATATGTCTGTAATGTAAATACTGCTATCAGAAAAAAAGTGGTACTTTCTCTTTTGGGTATTTTTGCTGTTGTTTTGGTTCAGTTTTCCTTGGGACAGGACCCTTGCTATGTGGATCCAGTCTGGCCTTGCAAAAACTTGCAATGCAAACCAGGCTTGCCTTGATCACAGCAACCCTCCTGCCTCAGCTTCCTAAATGTTGTGATTACACCCATCCACCACCACACCCAATTACAAATGGTACACTTTAACTCATAAGAAAACCATATTTTCTTTAAAGTAAAAACTGAGAAAGTCAGCTGTATGTGGCTATATGCCTGAAATGTGTGTATCCTTGTAATCTCCCACCTTTCTAAAGATTAAGCAGACTATTCTAAGCCATTTTTAGTGTTGCAGAAGAATAAAAAGTGTATTCCATAAATACCTAAGAATCTTTCCAAAGGATTTGTAAACTCAATTATGTTCATGATAATCCTAAGGAAGTTTTTATATTTTCCTCATTTTCCCATTTGCACTTATAGCACAAAAGCAAAGTTGTGTAGAAGTAGTAGTATGTTCTATATTTCAGTAACAATCTAAATAATGGCACAACTGTTTCACTGACACATATATAGTTTAAAAAATAAAGTAGAACAAAAAGCTAGTTTTCCTGAAGCATGTCTTTCATAAGCAGTAAGTTATTGTCATTAAATTTTAGTCTGAAGAGTACAAATCTTTAATATTCTGTGGAATGAAACAGGAAGTGCAAGTGAAGAACTACTGCTGTACAGCAAAAAAAAAAAATAGTTATCTCCAGGAAACGCACTTAGTTTGAGTTGTCAACTAAATTGTTACTCCTTTTTTTTGTTTTAGGAACAACATTTTAAATGAAAAAATGTAACTGACCAATATGGTTTTCAGACAAGGATATCTGGCAGATATTTTCATAAAACAACGTGGAAGACCTAAGATTTGTTATTGATAAATCTGAACTTCAAGTGAAAATCAGAATTTTATAAAACTTGGCTCAAACACTGTGAACTTAAAAATTTCACATTAAATGACTTTTCTGATGATATCGGTAGTGATATTAACAATGTGATTTGCTATTATCAAATCATCTCATGGGTCAGCACATGAAAGTGTATAAACCAATGAACCTTTCAAATGAACAATGAGCAACATTATAAAATCATGCAGGATCAAAAACATTCATTTGAAGAGCATGGTAATTCAACAGGTTTTAACATAATAAAGGATAAATTTTACATTGCAGCTAACATTTAAGAAAGTGAATCTTCCAAATGACCAATGCACAATGTTACAAAATCATGTTAGATTAAAAATATCCATTTGAAGGGCAAGAAAATCGAAAGGATTTTAACACAATAAAGAACAAATTTTACATTGCAAGTAACATTTAAGAAAATGGAATTTTAATATAGTCTTAAAAAATATCAGAACTGAGGGTTTAGCTCAGTGCACAAGACCTGCCTGGAAAGCATGTGATCCTGAGTTTGATTTCTGGTACCCAAAACAAACAAAAAACATCACAACTATTCTTTTCTGGCTAAACATATGTGTGAGACTGGATTTTCTTCATGTATTCAACAAAAAGCAAAACAAAACAAAAACAACAGATTGAAGAATCAGTGATGAGAACCTAGCTATGGGCTATTAAGCCAGACATTAAAGAGACTAGAAATGTTTAAAGTAATGTACTCTTTTCACCAGCCTTTTTTGTTTTTGCTAAATACAGTTATTTTTCATTAAAATGTATGATCTTTTGGCCTGGGCATGTAACTTAATAATACTGCTTAGCATGCATGAGACCCTGGTTCAATAAGCACCAACAAAAAAAGTTATTTGTATTAACATGTAACAAATCTATTGTTATTTTAAAAACTATTGATAAATATTTTTTAAATGTTTCGTTTTCAACATCTAATATGGTAAATATTATAGACAAAAGATTTTTGGGGAAATGATCTTTAAGTGTGTAAAGAGATTTTAAGACAAAAAGTTTAAGGACTGCTATACTACAAGCACACAGATGAAGATTCTCAGCTCCTCAGATTTTTCAGAGTATCCTAGGACCATACCTGCTTGGCAAAAAATATTGTGTCAAGTCTGGAGTCCTGAACCACAGAGCCTGCTGGTTCTTCTCCTGGCTGCCACTTGAAAAGAAAAATTAACCCATGAACTGGCCTACAAAAAAGGTAATAATCATAATTAGTGACACCAAACCATGATTCTTTTATAACACATTAAGTAATATATACTTAATGAATACAACATAAGTGAAATAAACTAATTAAGCAAATATGAGGAATTTTTTAAATTGCTGTTTTTCATCATTAAAATGTTGCCACAA